>JALPVH010000218.1:0-96006 GCA_023242295.1 Diaporthe ilicicola
TTTTAAAATATATTTATATTTATATTTATATTATAATATATAATACTATATTTATATTTATATTATTTATATTATTTATATTTATATTTATATTTATATTTATATTTAACGTAGTTACCTAATAAGTGGTAAATATTAATAAGTAACGGATTTTTATAACTTTTATTAATTTTAAGCTTAATTTTTACTTTTTTTAATAAAATAAAAAATTCTTTTAAAATTTTTTCTAAGAGAAATAAAACTTATTTAAAGTTTTATAAATTTTTTTTAAATTTAAAGCTAAGGGTAAGGTTATATATAAGGGTTAAAGTTATTAACTTTAAATAAGCTTTATATATTTATATATAAATCTCGAAATTTATTAATCTATATATTTTATTTATTAATAATATAAAATAGATATAAATTTATATATATATAATTTAATATATAGTAAAATTAAGTTTTAAGTTATAGCCTTATATTTTAATTCTTTATTAAGTTATAAAGGTTTTAAAGAAATATTAATAAATAATAGGAGTTTATTAGCTTTTCTTAATAGTTAGGGTAAATACCTTTTATATAGTTTACCCTATAAAAAGGTATAAAGTTTACTATTTAGTAATATCCGCTATTTACTAATTAACTACGTTATATTTATATTTATATTTATATTATTAAAATTTTATATATTTATATTTATATTTATATTTATATTTATATTTATATTATATATTTATATTTATATTTGTATTTATATTACTATATTATTTATATTTTCAATACTCTGGATAAACCTGCTTGCCCAGGCTGGGGCTGTGACTGTTGACCTGTTGGACCTTTCGCTGTCACACAGCATAAGAGAAGTCCAGCTTATCGCAGCTGGGATCTGAGCTTTGGGCTAATAATAATGTCTTGGAAGCTTAAAGTAGCTGCGCACACTTTTCGAAGTCCTGTCCATCTTCATCGTTGCCAAAAAGCATGCAAGTGATGCAGTCGGTCAGTCAGTTATTGGCGATCTTGCTGAACAGCTAGCACCGGACCCCGTTGCATCGCGCACCTTCTCCCACCTCTTCACTCCCTTCACAGTGCCCTGAGCCCCTTCAACTTGATCTCGTTCCCTCATAATCGAAGACTGCCTCGGCAGAAGACATAGGTTTGCCCCCGTGAAAGATTCTAGACGATTCTAGATGTTTCGAGGAAGGCTCGCCACATACAGCCACCCTAGGCACTAAACATAGCGTGTACAGTGCCACAGCCTCAGCTCGCTCAAACAGTTGCAGCACCCAGGCACAATCAATCAGACACAAACAGTTCAGTCAAATCACAACACCAGTAAATATTACTGGTCTATCGATAGCCCCTCACCA
Organism: Diaporthe ilicicola; assembly: GCA_023242295.1. Taxonomy (NCBI): domain Eukaryota; kingdom Fungi; phylum Ascomycota; class Sordariomycetes; order Diaporthales; family Diaporthaceae; genus Diaporthe; species Diaporthe ilicicola. The sequence continues at coordinate 1,350 of JALPVH010000218.1, forward strand.
TCACAGGAGCCATCATCTTACTCAGTCAGTCAGTCGGTCTGTTACCGTCACCGGGCTGGTCGGTCTCTTCTCCCTCAACAAACGCCACCTCGGAACCTCGGAACGGCGGGCAAGGTGAAGCTCAAGCCCCCACCAGAGCTGCTTGACCCTGTCCCTGTTGCCCCGCATCCCTGTCGGCACGTTAAGGCCTCCAGGGCTTGTCTCCTTACCTAGCCCAGGTATCTCCAACATCCTTTTCCTCCTGGAAAGCAACCTGGTGAGTTCTGGCACATGGCGGCACCGTCGTCATCCCTAACCTCCAATCTCCTATGCAGTGAAGCACCATCCTCAGAATTCCTCTTCATCATCATCAACCAGACAGCACCTCTTCCAGCCTCCCGAACCTTTTTCGTCCCCTGCGCAACCTGTCATTACTCATTTTCGGCAAACAGCGTCTGATGCCCACTGCGCTCTGTAGCTCCTGTCCCCCCTCTGCACCAACCAGGAGCACTGCCCTTCTCCACCTCAGCCGACCCAACGTCAGCAGCACCAAACCGGTGACACAAAGCTGTCGCCCCTCTTGGGCACCTGTCCTCCTCTCACAACAACCCATCTTGTGCGACCGGCCTGGCCACAACCATCACCGTGGCATCCAACGGGTTAAGAGCTGGCTTCCTCCTTGTGGGCCTTGGACTGACCGCCTTGGCTGCGCAATACCAACAACAGCAGCGCCGCCAGCAGCTGCTGCAGGGTGCGAGACCCGCAATGGATCTTCCCGGCCCCGGCGGCCGTCGTCGCCATCTAGACCTGGACACTGGTCGCGAGGTTGTATTTTGCCACAACTGCAACAATGAGTGGTACAACGATGAGCACGGCCTGCAGTGCCCTCGCTGTGATAGTGAGATTTGCGAAATAGTAAGTACATTTAAAAGTCCACTACATCAAGGCCACCATGCCTGCTCTGCTCTGCTCCGCCCTGGTCTCGGCGCATGAGTGCTGACCATTTCCGCCCAGATATCCTCCGACAACGACCCTCGCGACATCACACCCGAATCCCCCGACAGCGACATTCTCCGCGGTGGCCATTTTGGTCCTCACGATTTCGGTCATGGCCATGGCCACAATCGTGATCACGACCACGACCGTTACTCCGATCCAGGCGAAGATGACATACCAGATCACATGGACCCTGACGGCCACATTCACAGCGGACCCCACGGCTTCATGTGGTCACAGAGGACTTTCCGTAGCCCCGACAGACAGAGCAATAACCCTGGCGCACATCCAGGTCTTTCTCGCCCAGTCGACCCCAGTAGCGAGCAAGAGATTTTTCAGCGCTTTCAGGAGACTATCGACATGCTCACCGGCCTTCCTTTCGGCCCACCTGGCAGACAGAATCGCGCCGCTCCTCCAAACGGTGCATTCGGTGCAGGTGGACCTGACTTGCGTACCACAACATACCGAAGCCAGTCGGGAAGTACCAGCTTTACCATCACTACCGGAGCCATGCCGTTTCCGGGATCAGCAGCCCGAAGAGCCGATGATGGCTTTGATATGTACGTCCGTCCCCATTCATATCACTGGCCTGAACCCCCGGAGGTTACCTTTGTCACCGTCGGATCTAACGCTAACCATCGTTTCAGACCATTCAGCAACTTCATGGGCGGCGGAGGCATGCAGCCTCCGAGAACACAGAATCCTGGTCTTGTTGGTGGTCTTGGTGACATCTTTTCTCTCCTTCTCGGCCCGGGAGGCCCAAACGCGGCCCATGGGGACGCCGTCTACACCCAGGAGGGCCTTGACCGAATAATCACACAGCTCATGGAGGCAAACCCTCAATCCAATGCCGCGCCACCTGCATCTGAGTCGGCGATCGAGAAGCTAGAGAAGAAGAAGCTGGATAGGCAGATGATGGGCGACAGCGCAAAGGTGGAGTGCACCATTTGCATAGATGAGATGCATTTAGGAGACGAGGTGACAGTTCTGCCTTGCAAGCACTGGTTTCATGGGGAATGTGTGGTTCTGTGGCTGAAAGAGCACAACACATGTCCAATATGTCGAGCGCCAATCGAACAGCGAGGCGGCAACAGCGCTGGTGGCAACAACAACGGCGGAAACGGAGGCAATGGCACAGGAGACAACTCCGGCAATCAGCAACAGCGTCGACCTTCAGGGACACCTGTCCGCTCCCTGGCTGCCCTATTTGGTGGCACTGAGACATGGGCATCTCCGGGTGGGAGAGACTCTGGACCCTCCGGCTCGCAACACAACACGCGGGCTGTGCGGACTCCCGAAGATAGAGAACGACGCCTGAACTCTATCAGAAATCTGGCGAGCCCATCGAGTTACGGTCGATCGGCACCCGAATCGTCTCAGCAAGGCACACAGCGGAGGGATTCCTGGTCGCCTACCAGCCCAGGCCCTACCAGCTTGGCCTCGGCTAGAAACCGTTCGCCCTCTGGACCACGCGCACGCCTCGGCCGGGCCGACTCTTCAGGTTTCGGAGGTGGAGATCGCGACTCTCAGCCCTCCAGCGGCGGCAGTAACAACTCAGGCGGACATAGCGGAGGCTCCTCCAACCCTCTTAGTTGGATCAGGGACCGTATCTCTGGCAACGGTGGTGGCGGCAGTGGAAACAACAGCGGGCGACGACGTTCTTAGCAGGCGCGTCTGGGCTCCACGGATTTACCCATTTCCCCACAGCCCAATCATCAGACTCGACCAAACATCACCGTGTCGACTCCCGGAGCTGCTCGAGTCACAGGTACAGGTAGAAGCTCTGCACTCGCAACGGGCTCACGAGCCGCACATCTTGGTACTCGGCAGGTGAACAGTGCATATCCATATCCAGTAGTATCTTCTGAAATTACTCGCACGCCCTCCGGAAGGCTCATCGTCAGACCACCTGCGGCCGCCACGCGTCAGCCAAACCCGGGACAGCCTCCAGCCAGGGCTGCCAACCGGTCCCCACCGCCTCAGGCCAACATGCCATGGGGCGCGTTCTAGCAATGCTGGCCTTCATGAGTCTCTGGCTGTGGCCATAGGCTCAACTGGGTGGCTTCATCGAAGGATTGACAATCCGAGTAAGGTTACCGTGATTTCAGCATACCATCTTCTCGGGCAATGCCCAGGACAACCAAAGCCTCGACGTTGATTTCAGTTAGATCCTTTTCACACAGGCAGGCACACATATGCACTGCAATGGATTTCCAGAAGCGAAGCGTGCACGGTTTCATTTTTAATTATCGAGTGGGAAGGATAGAATGCTGTGGCTGTGGCCCTGAAGGAGCAAGGGCCGACAATTTGTTCACGAGCTTGGTTTCATACCCAGAGTCCTGGTAGAGAAGCTCACTGGCGGGTATCATTTGAGCAGATGGGTTCCTACGTCTACACACACCCAGCGCATGGGTGCCGGGTGTGCTTTCGTGCGGCCTTGAGGCGCACATGCAGATGGCCAAGTAATTGAGTGCCAAGGAAGGAAGAGCAGACGGACATCAAAAGGGGAATGCGGCCTCTCAAAACTCCCTTCCCACGTCAGCCAGGCCTGTGAAATGGAGGGGCCTCGAATGGTTTCTTTTAGAGAGGATGCACACTCCTGATAAAAGGCATTGGTAATATTGATGTAGTACTAGATGGTCACATATGCACAGAACAGCAACAGAGAAGGGCACGTCACCAACCTGCCCAACCCATGCTGTGTGCGGAGCCTTCCCGTCCCTCTGGTAGCATGATCAAAGTGCCTCAAGTGCTGAGAATCAAAAGTACTATTACCATGACAGGATAAATCAAAACCTACACTTCCTTCGACTAGCTCTAAATGTCCTTGTCATAGCTGCTTTTATGTTCCGCGTAAACTGGATGTGATAGGTTGCACGGCTAGCTGAGATACGGTGAACCAAGTCAGGAAGGAAATATACGTAGCAAAACGTTTGTGCAATTAACTTCAATTTGAAGAATGCTGATTACAATTTGCATAGTGTGAAGACTGGGGAGCTTGGAAGGTAAATATAAGCAAGCTTCCACCGCCACTTCAGCCCCCTACCTCGATTGCCAATAGCTTCTAAAGAGAACACCTATTCGGGCATGCGAATTAGTAGTAGTAGTAGTAGTTGTTGTCAGAGCAGATTGGTCAACAATCCCTAGATACAAGAGTGGCAAGGATTGGGGGGGGGGGGGTAATATTAGCTAAATACATTAGATACAACCTCGGAGGCAGAAAGTTGCAGTTTTCTACCCCTTCTATCACAGGAATTCGCTCAACACCTGTGCCCTCGTCCGGGCAACCTCGGACCCATCCTCGCCTTCTCCCATGCGTGTCATGATGTGCACCAGACGGGCTGTAGTAAGCAAAACATGGTCAGCCTTCCAAGTAATACGTCTCGGAAACACGGTATAGGTTTTCTCTCGACATATACGTACCGATATCGCCACGGCCCCGGACGAACAGCTGGTCCTTGTTGACGACCTCGTCGCCGCCGGGCTCGCTGGCCGTCTCGCGGAGGACGCTGCCGATACACAGGGCCTCGAGGAAGGCGCGGTGGTTGAAGACCCACCAGGTCTTTGCCTCGAGCTCGAAGAGGGCGTGCAGCATGAAGAAGGCGTTGATGGCGTCGTGGGCGGCCTCGAGGGTGCCGCGGACGTTGACGGGGACGTCGGGCGACTCGGAGGCGTGGACGAGCATGGCGTTGTGGAAGTAGTTTGACGTCAGCCACAGCGTCTGGCGCGCGGCGCGGCTGTTGGTCTGCGCCAGCGCCGCCATGCTGTCGGCGTCCCAGGACCGGAACGTGTCGGGGAAGGACCGGTACACGGCGCGGAAGTCGGCCACCAGCTTGGTCTTGTGCCGCGGCGTCGCGCAGATGGGCATGTCCAGGCACCGCGGCGAGCAGATGCTCTCCTGCACCAGGTTCGCCAGCGTCCACGACCCGCGGATGTACGCCAGGTCCGTCGACACCGACGACGCGTTGACCGGCGTGTAGCCCGGCGCCGGCGTCTCGTCCACCATGTCGTCCACGTGCACGTCCGTGTGGGTCGCGTTGGGCGGCAGCGACAGCAGCACCGTCAGGAACGTGTCCTGCAGGAGCACCGCCTGCCACACCTTGCGCCGCTCCTGCTTCTCGGCGGGCGACGCGCCCGGCGTGACGATGTTTGGGTCGCGGTGGAGGCCCATGGCGTACGCCTGCCTCATGAGGATGCCGGCGAAGGCCCAGCCGTCCGAGGCGTGGTTGTCGTTGATGAGGAAGTAGACCAGCAGCACCATGGTCTGGATGGACCTGATGGAGGCGGTGCTGAGGTAGGAGCTCATGCGCAGGGCCTGGTTGCTCGCCGAGGCGTGCATCTCGGCGGCGTCGGCCCTGTCGGCCGTGGTGGTCAGGCCGCTCTGGAGGAACTGCGTGCCGAGCGCCAGCATGACCATGATCAGCGCGACAAAGGCCGCGTCAGACTGGTGCTTCTTCTCCTGAGACAGGGACCAGAAGTGCTCGTAGTCCTCCAGGAAGGTCCTCTGGTCGAGCATGGGATACACGGGATCGACGCACTCAAAGTACCGGCTTATGAGCATGTCGCACTGCAGCTTGCTGGGCATCATGGCGACGACCTCGTTGAGCCGCCCCTCGCAGCTCCAGACGTTCACGAAGGGGTGCGCCGAGCCGACGCCGAAGACATTGGACCCCGGGCCCGTCCCGAGGGAGTAAGGAACGGTGGAGAGCAGACCGGTGGACAAGGCGACGGCAGCTTTGGAGAGGTAGTTGTTGGTGGACAAGACACCGCGGTCGGCAATGTTTGGTATGGGAGACCTGGGATCTCCCGGCGGGCCTGACCTCTTCTTGGGCGGCTTGGTCATGCGTCTGCCGCTGGAGAGCGAGCGTGACGTCTCCTCGAGAAGGTTGGCGACGTGGGCGTATTTGCACTCGGTCTGACGCTTGATGCAGGCCAGACAATGAGGTCGTCCTCGGTCGCACTGGGAGAGCATTAGTCACGTCCGCCTGGTCCCTTGATCTGCACAGTACATGGTCTCCCCCGGTAGGCCTCTGCCCGTAGTCAGAGCAGCTGACAAAGGACCATCTCGCAACGTGAAGCAATGGTAGGCTAGTGCAGAGCGGTTCATCGCGATTTGACAGGCCTCAGACAAGTGAGAAGTAAAGTGCTGCAGAGCACTCGATCATAGGTGGAACAGGGCTCGAATGAGCAAGGGGTAAAAAGGGCCTACCTTCGTCTTCCTCTCGACACACTCAAAACATGACAGTGTTGGCTTGTTCCGCTTCTGCCTCTTCCTCTGGGGCTCGTCGACGGCATCTTCGGGCTTTGTGCCCTCCTCATTGCTCACGTCGGGATAGGCAGTCGAACTCCGGCGCGTGAGGACGCTGGAGCGATCGGCAGTCTGTTCCGAGTCGTCCCGGGCCCCCGGCTCCCTCTTGATGTCCGGGCTGCAGAGCTCTCGCTTGGGGGAGCCATTACTCGGGACAGGGTAGGAGTTGATCTCCCTGTCGGCCGAGGGAGAGGCGTAGATTGTGCCTGGGGTGGGCGACTGGGTCACGGGAGGACGGTCCGGGCCGCCAATGGGCACTCGGTTATAGCGAATTGGCGAGGCCACCTGTGCACCTGGCTTGGGGTGGGAGTGTGAGGGGTGGCGGTTTTGGTGAGGGTGAGGGTGAGGATGATGGTGAGGGTAAGACTGAGGACGAGGGCGGTCCATCGTTATGGCCGGGGGATTCCCGATGGGACGGTGACGTGACACCCGAGGGCACAGTGACAGTGGTAGCGACAGTGACACTTGCTGACAACTTGTTGGTGGCCTTTTGCTGATGCGTGCCGTGTGATGCTGCTCACCGACGCTGACACCAGCACTGTGAGTGGTGCTGTTGCTAGCACTGGCGCCGGCAGTGCCCAGGTGATGCTTGACGCCTGCCTTCAATGTTATCCACTCATGCAAACTCAATTCCGCTGATCATGAATCAGACGCTTGGGTAGCACGAGCCCTCCCAGGGCCAAGGAGAGGGCCGTTCCGAGTCCGTGGCCGCGGATCCTCGCGTGGGTTTATTTTTTTTTCCCCTCCTGTTATTAGACGGAGGCTTCTTTGGACGTGGCAGGCCGGGAATAAGACGAAGAGGGCCGGTGGACGACGACTCTCCTGGGTTCAGTGGCTGCTTGGGTTTCGGGCTTGAGCCAGTTCGTGCTTTGCAGAGCTTGTTTCGCACTCGGCCTACTGCTCTCGGTGCACCAAGACGTCATGGACTGGTTTGATTCACTTTGCAACACCGGCTTTGGCTGGGAATAATGCGGAGTTGTCGCTCTGCCGTTGGGGCAAGACACGACCAGACGAGAACAGGTGTGAGATAGGACGGACAGGACGCATGGACGGACGGACGGACGGGACGAGGCAAAAAAGCAGCAAGAGGCAAAAAAGCAGCAAGCAGATAGGGTGATAGGGCACGGGCACGGGTGGGAGAGAATGTCTGTCTTCGGCTGAAGGGTCGGTTGGCTGGGCGCAGGGAGGGGCGGGATTAAAGGGGACGAGCCGGGAATAGGAAAATGACTCGAGTACCATGCAGTATCCGTAGTTCGTGAGGGGAAGCCGGGAACCTGGGCCCATACCATAGCATGTGCATCCTCCTGTTTCTTCTGCTTGTGCGTCCACGGGTGGCCTCGCTACCACGGAAGCCCACCCGCGCCCCATAACCCGTCGCGCCTAGCCATGTACGGGCAAGGCTGTTCCCAAAGAAGGACACCAGATCGGATTGGAGATGCACCCCCACTGAAACCACAGCATCAGTCCGTGTACGTACACCTGTAGATACACCGTACTGTACACACCGTACATATGTAGGTAGTCCTGAAGTCTACTCTATTGTACTTGTCTCGTACAGGATGCGGAACAAAATCCAAAACCGTCCTCGCGACCGGACTCTGTCAACCTCGACCACACTGCCACGCTGCGAGCCTCCGTCACGGCGTCACCTAGCAACACATAACATTACACAATGGCCAGCTACGTTTCAGAGACGACCAGACTGTTGGACTCCATCCGCCCAGAATCTTGTAACTCAGACGCTGAGCGATATGAGGCCAAAGAGGCTGCCCGCAGGCTTCTTGCCCGTCTGGAGACGCCATTTGAGCGAGGATGGGCTCTGACCGCGGAAACTTCAGTGCTTGTGCCCGGTCTGCTGGTGTTTCAGGACCTTGGAATATGGTCCAAGTGGGCTGAACTCCAGAAGAGCCAAGGGCCAGTCCCGCAATCCCTCAGCCACATCGTCAAGATGTGCAGTGCTCCAGCCGAGCCTAACCTCCTCCGTGAGTTCGGCTCGGTGCTCCTATTCATCTCAGGCTCAAAGCGATCGTGGGCTAAAACCTCGCTACAGGGCGTTTCCTGAGGCACTTTGCCGCGCTCAGTGTGCTCGAAGAGACTGCGGTAGACGAGTGGAAGCCGACTGCCTTCAGCTTGGCCATGGGTGAGAAGTCGACGTACACCAACCAGCTGGTGCGGTGCGGCTTCAGCCACTGCAACCCCTGCGGCGTCAACCTCCCGGGATTTCTGGCAAAGAATCAGTACAGAGAGCCCCTGGACACCAAGAAGTTCGACAACCACACCGATACATTTGGCTCTGTCTTCTTCGACTACTGCCAGGAGAACCATGCCGCAGGCTCAAACTTCATGGGCATGATGACCTCCATTGGAAACCATAAAATGGACTGGACAGAGGTCTACGGCACAACGTCGCTCGCCGAAGGCGCCGATCTCACCGGCGCCGCACCGCTCTTCGTCGATATCGGCGGTGCACGCGGCCACGACACGGCCCGCCTGCTCCACAAACACCCGCATCTCCCTCCCGGCGTAGGGCTCGTCGTGCAGGACTCGCCAGAGGTCACACGCACGCACGGGGCCGAACAGCAGCTCGACCCACGTATCACCAGGATGGCGTATGATTTCTTCACCCCTCAGCCTTTGGTGGGGGCCCGGGCCTACTTCTTCCACGCTGTCCCGCACGACTGGCCTGATGAGGAGTGCGCCCGCATCTTTGAGAATGTCAGGAGGGCGATGAAAAGGGATTACTCCAAGTTGCTCATCTACGAGATGGTGCTGCCGGCCACGGGCGCCTCGAGCCTGATGACCACCCTGGATCTGCAGTTGATGAACGTCCTGTCTGGCCTGGAGAGGACTGAGCACCATTGGAGGAGGCTGCTGGAAGGCAGTGGCCTGCGGGTTGTCAGTATCTCGAGGCACCCGAGCGCGGTCGAAAGCGTCATCGAGGCCGAACTGATGTGAAATGGGTGCCTGACGTCTGGAAGCAGGAGCAAGCTATGCTCCCGGCGATCATCCCAGGTGCTACCCATGCTCCTTGCGAGATGTGGCTTTATGCATGTCTTTGGTCTCTATCCGGTCGCATTCTCTTGATCGTTTGCACCATGTCTAGCTGGAGCTCTAGAGGTTTCTTTTCGTCTGCTACATACCTCGAACCTTGAAATCCATCCAAACTTTCTCTACTTACTAAAACATGAATCATTTCGTCTCTGAAACCAATGTAACTTGTTTGAAAGCACTCCCTGGGGTGCAGAGACTTATCATATGGAGTCGTCCGATCCTCCTGGCTTAAAGTAGACTGACATTAACGCGGAGGAGTTATGGACATTTATCACAGCTCCGTCGTAAACACCGAGGAGCGTTTAAAGCGTCTTTTAACGTTTAGACCAACCGATCTCGATCTAAAATATATTGAAGAATAAAGATACTATTATAGCATATTCTTTTATAATATCCTCTCCTATAGGGGAGCCTACTAATCGAAAAACCTTATTAGGTTAATTTCTTTTAAGATAACCGCCTTTAAGATAATCTCTTTTAAAATATTTAGCACTTAAGGTATCCTTATAGCAGATAACCTTTTAACGGATAACCTTTTTTAAAATAACTTTCTAATAGATATAATCTTTTAAAATAACCTTATTTCAAATAATGTCTTTTAAAATAACTTACTAGCTAATAAACTTTTATAATGAAAATTATATAAGGTAGCCTTTAATAGAATAACTTATTATAATATAGAATAGTTATAACTAATACCTTTTATATATATCGAGATAAGTTTTTTATTTGCCGGCGGCAGCTATCCATGATTCTTAAGGCGACATCTGGGCAAGAACATCAGTTAAGATTCGAGGTCGTTGTGGTATAGAGGTGTGCAGGGCAACCTTTGGGATACAGCACCAAGTCCACTACTGCAAGCCCTGGAGGTTCTTCTTTCCTTGACAGGGTCAGAAGCACTCTTCCTGGCGCTGACAATCGCGAGGTTTTCGAAGTTCGTCGTCCTGCCGTTTCGCCCACCAACCCCTTCCACATCGGCCGCAACGAAGCTTCCTCCACCCCAGGGCAATCATTACCGTCAGATGCCTGTTCCCATAAGCGGTATGTGCGCGGTCCCAAGCCGTATATATTCCACTTACTAGAAAAGAACCGCGCATACACTGCTTAATTAACGATAAGCTGCTTATACACTGCTCTTTCTAATGCACTGCTTAATAAAATAAGCCGCTCAATACCGTAGCGCCCCCCCCCCCCTAGTTTTTGAACACCGTCTCTAGACCATCTCTTCCGGGGGCAAAGGGTTTCCCCTAGGGCAAAACGGGCCTTCTGCCATTTAGGGTCGGGCGACGTATATAAATTTTAACCGTAACTTCGGCGAAGACCCTTTTCTCTCGAAGACCCTCCTTCGTCTCGAAGACCCTCCTTCCGTCTCAAAGACCCTCCCTAAGCTACCTAGAATGCACCTTCCTTCGGGGGGGAGAATAGGAAGCCTTAGGGATACAGAATAGACAACACGTTTTTATCAAATGGGAAAGGCATCAGAAGCTTGCCTTCTGAGGAATATCACCAATAAAATAGCGAAAGAAATCCACGTCGGCCAGTCTTCGTGCCGAAGCGTAAGCTTAAAGTTACGAATTTGAAGACCGACCCTCTCGAAGACCCTCCTGCCTTCCGAAGACCCTATGACGAAATTTTGACCGTAACAATTTATATGCGTCGCCCGACGGTTTTTTTGGAAGGTGAGTTTTCAAAAACTAGGGGGGGGGGCGCTATGGTAGGTATTTGCACGGCTTAAAGCAGAAGGAGCGGTACATAAACGAAATAAGCGGTTAATGCAGAAGGAGCGGAACATATACGGCTCCTGGACACCACAACCTGACGGTATGTAATAATCTACATACGCCAATTTCTGTGTGCTTTAGCGATGGACACGCCCACTGGCTTGGGAAGGCTCTTTCCCTAGAATGCACAGGCAAGCACACTGTTCCAACCTCCTTCACTCCCTGACTTTGTTTTTCTGATCTGTCTCGTCCTCAGATCTCCATCTCCGTCTTTCTCTCTGGCTCACTCTCACACACACACACTCTCTCACTCACTCACATACACTCACACACATACACTCCTTCTGCCTCTCTTGAAGATCCAACTCTACCTCCCTCAAAACCACGCTCTGCCTCTCCCAAGATCTCACCCGGCCTCTCTTCCACCTCTAAGTCTGTTCTCTGTAAGCTGTCGGATGTTCCCAGCCGGTAAAGTACTTACTGTGTCTTCAGTAACCTCCGTCCAAACCAATCGTCGCCTCCCTGCAATTGCCACTGCGAAGCGGCCGTCGAAATGGGGCGTGTGACCCAGGACAGACCTTCTCAAAGGGTTCCAAAGGCTGCAGACCATTTCCACCGCGGCAGCCGAGGATCCCATTTGGGAGCCATTCCAACAGCCGAGGCCACCAGCCACGATAGCATCCCTACATCTTTGCCCGCTAAACCTAAGAGCGCTCTAGGTTTAATCCCCCTTTCCTATCTAGCCGAACACTTTCACCACAGTGGCCGAAGGTTCCTTTCTGAAGTCCCACGTGCATCAGCTCAGGAGGAGTTCGACTATATCCCTCAATTTTCCCCAGCCGAATGTTTTCAGCGCAGCAGCCATCAAAAGCTTCTTCTCCGTGCCGAATACATTGTAACCGAAGGACTGTCGAGTAGCGGTAAGTCACTCCTCGTCAGCAGAAACAACATTCTTTAACAGCTTAACCAGTTCAACTCGTCCTTCTTCATGTCATCAGCCCTCTTCACAAGACATTCCGTACACATCACCCCGATGACGTCGACGCTCACGAGCGTCTCCTCAACCACGACCTCACCCGCAAAGGGGCACTCAAGACAGTTGTAATTGGTTGGGATTTCTCGTAACGGGAAACTCTGGATCGCGGGCAGAGACGGGTGCGCTATAGTCTCTGGGCGTTGTTGGTCGAGTTCTTTGCACTCTCCACGTTCTTCGTTCTTCGTCCTTCGCCGCAGCGCTGGACTTGGAAGCGGCGAGAAACTGGAAGGACACTGGAGGGCCCGAAGCGGTTATTCCGCGTGAGCCCTTGCGGCTTTCGGAGGTGGTCCAGGCCTTTCAGGCTGATCTCGCCCTTTGTGCTTTTCCGGGGGCTCATTTCTCTTCTGAATGTCAATGCTAGTCTTCGACCTCTTTCTTCTTTTATCGAAATTTGAGATATATCAAGCAACCTAAACAGCCGGACGTTCTTTTTCCTTCTGACGCTTGTCGATTGGAATCTAGGAGTCGCGTAGTGGAGGCCAGTCTGGCTGACCGATTGTAGTCATTGGTCAGGAGAAGTGGTTGTGGTCTGATCCTGTGAGTCCTTTACGACACTGAGAACTGTCCTAGCAAGCGTTTAAGCCCTCGGAGCCAATACAGAGCGCAATGTTAACAGCAGCTGCGGCGTTTTTTTCTCTCTTCCTTTTCTCTTCCTTTTTCTTTTTGAGAAGATTAACCTTATTCCGAGGAACCGCTTGAAGAACAATGATGTGGTAGAGCATGATACGCATTCTCTTCGGGATGACGACAATTGAAACGCCACCTTGCCAGGGACCATCGGTGGTATTGCCTGGGAGACGATGCTAAGCACACATGTGGAGCAGGCGTGGGTGGCGTTCCCGACCCCTCTTAAGGGGGGATGGTCCTGGAGGCAAGTGTTATTTGGAACATTGTGCAAGAACGTGAGCAGAGACCTGTTTGGAGGGTTTCGGTACCGTCGCTGCTCTTCCACGTCCCAACGACGCGGCGTGAAGGGACTGGGGGTGACTATCGGCTGTCGTCGACCAGGGACATTGAGCGAGTGGCAAATTCGATCAGAAACAACCTAGGCAGAGGTGAAGTGGATGTTTCAATCATGAATATGTATCAGTCACCCAAATCATCGAGCTGGTGAAGTGTGCCGAGACGTCGGCGTGGCAAAGGCCAAGGTGTGGTGAAGTTGGACCTTGATGTAATATTGTACAACCGGGAGTCCTGAGACATACTTTGTAAGTTAGCAGAATTATCAAGTCGCTATTTCTAGCTTATGTGTCCCTGATATTGTATATAGGGCGACTCTTTGTCCTTGAAATACCTAGGCGATGCTACAGACTACCAGTACACCGTTATTCGCCCTGAGCCGCCAAATTAACTTCCGAAAAGCTTCAGGGCCGGATGGTCAAGATGGTGCCTAAGACTTTCTCAAGTGCGGATGAAATCTGACCATCGGAAGGCCATCGACTCAAGTTTTGATGTGTTTGCAGTCGAAGACCGAAATGCATGAGATAATTGGCCTGATCCTCCTCGATTCCAGGCTGAGGGTCGGGTTCGTGACTAGTAGCCGACTACCGGTTGACGTGCATGATCAGTTGGTCGAGTCGCACGAGCCGCTCTGAAGTTCTAGCATCGGATTCAGTGATATACCAGCTATCAGCGCGGCCAAAGGCTGTTTGACAGGGGCTTCTTTGCATGCTTGGCTGCGGGCTACGCAGAGCGGGCGTGGTTGCTGACGGTTGCACCGCGTTCCGGACAGTGCACGTATCAAAACTTTTTTCATGCGCGTGAGATTCACTTGAAACACGGAGACCCCGAGAAAATCTGTACATGACTGACAGATCTACGTTATAGTAATGCGGCTGTGCCTCTCGAGGTCAGCTTGCAACCTCGTCCCGGTGATATTCGGGAGTGCGTCCGAGGATCCCCACTTTGCGCCGGCATCAGCATCAGCTCAAGCGACGAGCATCTCTTCTTTGGCCACTAACTATCGCATTTTTGGGCCTCAACTATGCCTTGTGTCTGAAGGAAAGACGACCCGGTAATGTATTATTTTTTCCCTTTGGCGACGATTTCTAGAAGCACAGGCAAGAATGAAGGATGAGCGACCTGATCTTCGGAAGTCCCCAGTCTCTCGGTGGTCAGCATTCAATCGGTGCCAAGGGTGCTGAGGAAGTGACAGGGTTACCCTATCCAGTATTGATCCTTCCCGGAGCCGGAGTGGTTCGTCCGGAACAGTCTGATGTGTATACCGGCCGATTCCATCACTTCTCAGCCAATTGCATTAGCAAGACGAGGTAGCTGAGCTAGGCCCGGCCGACGTCCTGCCTCTGTAGGCGGGCGGCGCCCCGTTTGGACGGGCTGCTGCCTTTCGGACATTTGTTTAAACCGCCCTCAGTTTATCCTGTCTTGCTTACTCGGGGGTTCGGCGACACCAGTTCATCAACGCATGGCTTGCCAGTTAAGCGTACTGGTACAACCTGATATGAGATTCGGATCCTAATCACCATGTATATTACGGGCACAAGGAAACGGCCGGACATGCGACCGATATGTCCGGGGGCAAAATAATCGAAATGCAAATATGTGTATATTTATAATTGACCTGCGTCCAGATTGTAGGTTCATCTCGCCAGAGGCCGGAACTCGTACCCCTACCAGCAGTGATACTCCCAGTTTGACTTCGTTCACGTCTTCCTCAATTGATACTACAAGTTAGCTTTCGTCTCAACTTTTGCTATCGACACCATGAACAGCTCTGAGGCAAATAGCACGTCTGACACCGCTTCAAAGCCCGGCGTCATCGATATAGAAGCTCATTCGGCTCCAACATCAGTAATAGAGGCCGACAAGGTCGAGGCCCCTGACGCCAACGTTGTTGGTTGGGATGGGCCAGAAGATCCAGAAAACCCGCGCAACTGGAGCCTTGGCAAAAAATGGGCGCAAATAATCAGCGTGTCGCTGTTTGCACTGGTCACAAATATGGTACGTCTTTGCTGGCACAAATGCTCAAGCCGTTTCAACATGTGCTCATTTCAGGTGCACGCCGTCTCACATTTCCATTGTAGGCTCCAACCATGTGTGTACCCGGCGCCCAGATTTTCCTCACTGAGTTCCGCGTCACTTCTAGTACGACAGGCCAACTCGCGATCACTATATATGTTCTGGGATTGGCGATCGGTCCTTTGTTCATTTCACCACTGAGCGAGAAATGGGGCAGACTCCCCATCTATCACGTTTCGAACGCCCTGTTCCTGGTGTTCCTGATAGGCTGTGGTTTGAGCAAGACAGTCGCCCAGTTCATGGTATTCCGCTTCATCTCAGGCTGCTGTGGAGGAGTCCCTATGGCGCTTGGTGGAGCTACCATAGCGGATCTCACTCATGTCGAAGCAAGGCCTGTCGCCATGGCTCTCTTCAGCCTGGGCCCGTTGACAGGACCAGTAAGTCTCATTAGACGACGCTGCCGCATGATTGCCGTTGGATCTGTACTGACTTGCGCTCAAGGTGTTGGGCCCACTCATTGGAGGCTTCACTGTCGTTTCGATGGGCTGGCGTTGGACATTCTGGTTGCTGACCATAATCAGTGGCGCAATCTTCCTTGGATCCGCCGTGGTCATGCGAGAGACGCATCCTATGACAGTACTGGAGCGCAAGACAATGCGACTTAGGGCCAGCACCGGGAATCGTGATCTGCAGTCCATCATGACCGCCAGCCGTCTGACGCCTAGCCGGATCCTCGTCACCACGCTGATACGGCCCTGCAAGCTCCTGATCCGTTCGCCCATCCTGTTGGTGATCTCAATCTTTGTGGCCCTGATCTTTGGTACCATGTACCTTCTCTTCACAACTTTTACCGGCGTCTTTGAGGGACAGTATGGTTTCAGTACCGCCATGTCTGGTCTGGTGTACTTGGGCACTGGGGTGTCGCTCATTCTGGCCTTGTTCACCTTTCACGCTTTCAACGGCCGCTTGCTGCAGTCGCGCATGAGAACCGACGGCGTCACGACCCCGGAACCCGAGTATCATCTCCTCTTTATGATCTACTTCAGTCCCTTTGTTGGTCTTGGGCTGTTCATGTACGGGTGGACAACTTATTACCAGGTACACTGGATGGTTCCTATAATTGGAACCGTACTTATTGGGTATGGTGCCTTCTTTGTCATAGTAAGTCTTGACCTCTAAATTCCTTTTCCTGACGCGCGATCCCGGAGACACTTTCCTCCTTTTCCCTGTCTAACCTCAGCAGATGCCTGCTCAGCTTTACCTCGTGGATTTGTTCGGATCAGAAGCTGCCGCCTCGGCTCTTGGAGCAAACAACCTTCTGCGGTTCATCTTCAGTCCATTTCTACCGCTCGCAGGCCCACCCCTGTACGAGACGCTTGGCTACGGTTGGGGTAACACGTTGCTCGGATTCCTTGCCCTTGCCTTTGTGCCATTTCCTGTTCTGTTCTACAAGTTTGGGAAGCGACTTAGAGGTGAGCGTGTCAATTTGTAAGCAGGGAAGTTGGGGATTGGGCGTGGGGATTAAAAGTTTCTTGAATCGACTTTCTGGGAGCAGAAGCGATTGTTTTCAGACATGTGGAGCGCACTCGAGATTCCAGCTTAAAGCCATGTTTGGAAATAATAGTCATGTTCACAGTGACGAGTGCTTTGTGCCCATGGTTCTTTTTGAAGATACTCCGCTACATCTGTCATGGGCAACATACGTATCAATGTTGTTAAAGGATTCTGTTTCCTGGGGACTGTCTCCACATGAAACAAGCATCATCCAGCTCCGCTATTGTCAAGTCTCCGTTTGGTAGGTTGAACTTGACCTGCATATTTTTCCCCATCCGCTTCCCTTTTCTGAGTGCTTTTCAGTGTCCACTAAGGGTGCAGTCCATCATTATGTCCAAGAATAAGGTGTTGAGTGAAGGATCTAATATACCTGTAGCTTAAGCAACTAACCGGGCTGCATTCAAGAGCCGGCTACCGACAACGACGTATTCACATATATGATTGTATGATTCAAAGAACCTAGAACGTATTTCTATTTCAAACGATTCCCGGACTAAAGTATCATATTCGCTTCATAAAACACGTCGATTTACAGAGGACTAGTGATATACTAAGAATACTATTGACCAGTAACTAATATCCAAGTGCTGCTTACTCATTTGAAGTATACCACCTTGATGGTTAGGACCAGGCCGCACTGAGCAGGAGAAGGAACAGATCAAGCTCCAACAAGAACTCAAACTCCAAGCTTCACTGTGAAAGCACGAAGTTGCATGTGAAAAGCTTCTTAAAAAGAGTCCGAGCAGCTCGATTCAAACCTTGGAAGAAGTCAGGGGTCTTCCGAACACTTTTGAACCGCGTCGATTTAGTTTTATCTATGCATGCGTTGACGATCACCACAGGACGTTCGTGTACGATAACGGACCTTTGTTTTCTTTCTTTTCCGGATAGGATCGTCCAGATCTTGACAGCATTCAATGTGCCTTGCAGACCAGTCGATCAATTGATCTGCATGCACGGCGCTGCCAGCAAGTGGGGACAACCAGTCATTGTTTCATGTACGCAACTGCACATATGTAGTCTACAATATTCCCGCTGTGTCTGCCCAACTGAACTGCCAAGCTTCGGGGCCCCCAGCTTGTCGGAACGCTAGATTACGAAATTGGATGAGATGCGCTATCAGCCAAGTAGATTGGGCCCTGGGATTTTCTCGGTTTCTCATGACTAGTGCCCCGAGCTAAACAAAGGAACCTCCCGCAGCCATCGCCAGGACATGCAGGTTTCTCTTATCAAGGTCCCCTGAGAAGTGGAACTCTTGGCCTTGGCCAGGGCCGGCCTCTCATCGTCGTCACTGCCTATCATCTGCTATATCGGCCACCTATCGCCCATCAGCTATCAAAGATCTCCCATCGACCCCAAACCCTTATCCGATCCTAGAACTCCCGGACTGTCTAGGCCCCCCTCCATCCCCTTAGGTGCATTGATAACCCGGCTAGCTCGCTGCACACGCGCACCTCAGCCCACGCACTGTAACCCTCATGGCCTTGGCTTCTTGTTCTTCGCCAAAGACCAAAGCAGAAACGGCCGCAGCCGCACGCGACACATCCTCAGCCTCTGTCTTTGTCCCTGCCTCCGCCTCCGCCTAACCCTCGGACAACGACCACAGCAGGACTTCGCCATCACGACCACCATCATGAGTAGACCCCCGACCTCGACATCGGCCTCCAGCGCCCGCCGGAACTCGGCACTCGGCGGCCATGGAGGCGCGGCAGACGACGACTTGGCCAGGATGGGCTACAAGGCAGAACTGCCCCGTTCGCTGTCGATGCTGTCGGTCCTGGGCCTGTCATTCGCCATCATGGCAGTGCCGTACGGCTTGTCCACGACGTTCCTGTACTCGCTCGCCAACGGCCAGTCTGTCACCGTGCTGTGGGGCTGGGTCATGCTGTCGCTCATCAGTGTCTGCATTGCCGCCTCTCTCGCAGAGATCTGCAGCGTCTTCCCGACTGCCGGAGGAGTGTACTACTGGGCAGCGTTGCTGTCTACTCCGGAATGGGCGCCTATAGCCTCGTGGATTACTGGTACGTAGTACACATGCAGGCTCCCTACTATCATGGCCTCCTAGTCTACCCAACATCATCGGATGATTTTCAGGCCTCGCTGGTTTTAAGATGAGAAGCATGTTTTTAACGCGTTACCCCTATAGGCTGGCTTACCCTCGTCGGCAACTGGACCGTCACGCTATCCATCAACTTCGGCGGCGCACAGTTGATCCTCAGCTGCATCACACTCTGGCGTGAGGACTTTGTCGCAACCCCATGGCAAACAGTTCTCATGTTCTGGGCGGTCATGCTTGTGACATACCTTGTCAACGTCTTCGGAAGCCGATACCTTGACCAGATTGTAAGCAGATATGATTCTACCCGCTCCAGCAACGAATCTGCTCCAACAGCGTTCTGTTTCAATCGTTGCCTCGGCACTTAATTGGGCTGCAGTCTATGAGACAAGCCACCGGCAGACAGTGCTCTCTTGTACCCCGTTTCTCGTGTGAAGCCTCTTACTCTATTCCTTGATAGCTAACTTAAAAATGTTGCAGAACACAATGTGTATCTGGTGGACGGGTGCCTCTGTCATAATCATTCTCGTCGTGCTCTTGGCCATGGCTCGCGGTGGTCGGCGCAGCGGTGAATTTGTCTTCGCCCACTTTGACGCCTCTGGTTCTGGCTGGGCCCCCGGATGGTCCTTTTTTGTCGGCCTGCTGCAGCCCGCCTACGTCCTCACGGGATACGGCATGGTGGCTTCTATGTGCGAGGAGGTGCAGAGCCCTGAGCGTGAGGTTCCCAAGGCCATCGTCCTCTCGGTCGTCGCCGCAGGCGTCACCGGTCTTTTGTACCTCATTCCAGTGCTGTTCGTCCTGCCCGACGTGCAGGAGCTGCTCGCCGTCGCCAATGGTCAGCCCGTTGGCGTCATCTTCAAGACCGCCACTGGAAGCGCCGGCGGTGGATTTGGCCTGCTGTTCCTCATCCTGGGCATCTGGTTGTTTGCCGGTATCGGTGCTCTCACGGCGTCGAGTAGGTGCACGTACGCCTTTGCACGTGACGGTGCGATACCAGGCTCTGGCCTATGGAGCCGCATCGACAAGCGTTTCGAAATCCCGTTGTGGGGCTTGACCCTGTCCTTCCTCGTCGACTGTCTCCTGGGCCTGATTTACTTTGGATCGGCGGCAGCGTTCAACTCATTCACCGGCGTCGCCACCATCTGCCTTTGCGCGTCGTACGCCCTCCCCATTCTGGTTTTGGTAATGAGGGGCCGCAAGGCTGTGGCGTATGCCTCTTATTCGCTCGGCAAGTTTGGGTTCGTCATCAACATTATTACGCTGTGCTGGGTTGCGCTGTCCATCGTCATCTTCTGCATGCCCTCTGTGCTCACTGGCTTGACTGCCTCCTCAATGAACTACGCCAGTGTCGTGTTTGCCGGGTTCGCGACCATCAGCATGGTGTGGTATTTCGCATGGGGCAGGAAACATTTCGCTGGCCCGCCGATCCTGAAGTCCGAACTGGCGGGCAATGCTGTGGGTGTTGTTCAAGGGCAGGATATTGAGACCTCGCTAAAGGGGGAGCATGCTAAGTTGGATGAAGCCGTCAAATCGACCTAGGTATCACCATAGTGCTGCATGGTAGAGAAATGGAATATATTTGTTCAACTGCACCCGAGGGCCGAGGCTGCCCTTCACATGTCGTGCTAGTCACAGCCGTCATGCGGAGTCCGGCAGTTACACCGCGAAACGGGGTATATCTTACAACACTTTCTCTCCCCGGCAGTGAACTGGAGGTTCCCGTGAACTATTACACGATGAAGCTCCCATTAGATTTCGTCATCCCATCTCCCTCCTAATTAGAGCTAGCGTCTCCCTAGAAACCCTGCTTCTTGACCTGAGCCTGAGCAGCGGCGATGGTAGCAGCAGAGTTAGGATCAACAAAGCCACAACCCTGCTTGCCGTTCTGGGTCGCGGCGCCCTCAGCACTGCAGATTCCGACACCGCTGGTGTTGATCTCAGCGCAGCAGGCGCTCCGGCAGTCTGCGTCGTCGACGCAGCCGCCAGTGGTGAATTGCTGGCCTTTGCCGTTACCGACGTCCTTGGCACCGGCGTTGTTAGGAGCCAGAGCCATGGATGAAGCGGCGACTTTTCAGTGGCACGAGGTCAATACTTATGTGCAAGAATGATATTGAGGCAAGTCACCA
Organism: Diaporthe ilicicola; assembly: GCA_023242295.1. Lineage (NCBI taxonomy): Eukaryota > Fungi > Ascomycota > Sordariomycetes > Diaporthales > Diaporthaceae > Diaporthe > Diaporthe ilicicola. Next base: position 22,153 of record JALPVH010000218.1, read on the forward strand.
AGCTGAGTCGAGATATGACTTACAAGCCAGGATGGTTGTGAAAGCGATGCGAACCATTTTGACTGGTGAAGCGTGGTATCAAACCGGAGTTATTGAGAAATATTTAATTAAAAAGAAAGAGACGACAACCAGGTCGTAAAATGAATGTAAAGGTCAATGAGCGAGCTATAGCTGATGGGATGAACGATGGGACGGAAAAAACGTATTACGCTCTTGGCATCAACCACACCCTTTTTATACACGAATTCCAGTGCTCCTGAGGCAAGCCCAACGGGCCGCGATCCGAAGTCAAACGAGCTACGCAGGGTTGCTCTCCTGATCATCGTCATTTTTGCTTGTTCACGGAATGAATGAGGTCGTCAGCGCGTGGTCACGTCGCAGATCCGTGGATCCCGACGTTGGAGGTTCGGACGGGCCGTTTCAGATGGCGCGACTCGCATTACCAGGGCGAATTTACCCTGCCTCAAGCTTTAGCCGAGTCGAATCAATTTTCGCATCCACAACTAGCCTGGTCTCATCACCAAGTTACAGCCAATTTTTTCCGCGTCGTAGTTCTGCTTGACTTGGAATCTGTTGCTCCTTCAACGGTTTCATAGTCTGCACGTGTGCACAATACCATCACCCCACCCCCTACAAAAGACAAAAGAGTCTGACCAGGTGGATAATACCTTGGGGAAAAAAAGGGAAAAAAAGAAAAAGAACCTCCACTGATCGGAATCTCCAGTGATGGTGCTTGCTGTAGCACAGTGGGACAACTTCATACCCGTTCATCGATCATCGAATTCTACCGACAGACGGCTCGGTATGAGTCTACGGCTTTAGTGCTTTCATTGCCATTTATGTAACATTGTGGAGTTACTACTTAAGACAGACATGGAACGAGCGACGGCAGGTGAGGCCTGTTGCTTCAGCAGGACATGCTCAAGTCGGCAATACCTCCTAGCTGTATCTATCTGGATGAAGTCTACATATTCCTATTTATGCTCGTTCTAGATATATCAGGACTACACATACCGTTTGCCATCCTTCCAAGCCCGAACATCCTCCTTAAGGCCTTCCCCAGCGAAGCCCATCTCGGACACGTCAGCACTATCATGCCAGACCTGGAAAACAGCCTTGTCGTCGTCGTCCAACCACGCGCGAAACATTCCAGGGCAGTTATGATCCTGAATGATCTCATTATCACTTTGGACAATGTTCCCGTGCGCATCTCTGACCACCACGCTCTCAATCCCAATCATGCCACCCTCCCCCTCTCCAGTAACCATCCAGCGATCTCCCGCCGACTTCTGCAACTCTCCTCCAGGGCCCGTGACGGCAGTCAGAGCTTGCGCGGATGAGACGCCCTTCCAGCGTGCAATGGCCGCTGCAGTGCGACCAGCGTTCACACGCAGGAATGAGTCCCCATTACCCGTACCAGATGTTGCAAAGGAACGGGTCTTTGTCAACTGAGAATGGGAGGTCGGTGTTACGGGGGCGTAGACAAATGGAGTGGGAAGACAATCTGCCATCAGCCCTCTCAAAGCGCCAGTGAACTCAAGAACCGAGCCTGGCTGGCGAATTGCTTCCAACCCACGATCCCAGAACGTTGCGACGGATGAGTTTGTTTCGTCCCATTCCTCGGCCCAATACCCAGCACCTGCAGAGTTCAGTCAATAATAAACCTGCCTCATCGGTCGGTTTGGGACCATACCAGGGACGGGCGTATCGCCAATTCGGCCAGAAAGCTTATTTGTCAGACCCCCAGTGCTTGTAGCCGCGCAGACCACACCCTCACAGTCAAGGGCCACAGCGCCAGTTGTGCCTTGCGGCAAGTACTCGTCTGCCGACCATGTCGCAAGGTGCTGCCCTGATTTCTCCCGTTCGAGGGCACGGATATGCTCATCCCATCTTGTCTGAGTGAAGAAGTAACTGGTGGGGGCGCATTCAAGGCCGTAGGCCCTGGAAAGCGTCTCTGCTGCTTCACCATAAATGAGCGTGTGTCCTTGCGCAGATGGCACGTCGAGATTGGCCGAGTACAAGCAGCCATCGTTGTTGCTCTGGTGGTGCAATGCTTTAAGGCTGTCTTTGTGGCCTCGTCTTTTGTTGCCCCACAGATCCTCCTCACCGCGCTCGAGGATCGCCCGGGCGAGTAAGATGGGGTTCTTGACATGACGGAGTCCCAGTACGCCTGCCGCCTGCTTGGCGTGTCCTCGTGACACCATGATGGACGCTTCGAGCTGTTGGATGCCGTCCCGGGTGAACACTGCGCCTTTCCCGGCATTGAACAGCGGGTCATTCTCCAGTAGGGTGACTGCGTATGTGGCGACTTGTAGGGCTGATGGTGGGCATGGGCCTTGCATGTAGGTATGCGTCCTTGCGATCTGAGGCACGGGTTGACTCAGTCAAAAGGACACTCCATCCTGGCTGGGTGGTACGGTCTTTCACATACCATTCCAAGCAATGATGATCTCACTGCCTGGTACCGCTCTGGCGTCAGGTTTGTCGGTCTGATGTTGCCTGCGCCGCCGTGAATGATAAGCCGGGGCTTCACCTTGAGGGAGGATGGCGGCGCTTTGTACTCCATGGTTTTTTTTTTTTTTTTTTGCTTTCAAATATCATAAACTAGGAGGGCCGCAACTAGGTCTGAAAACAGCAAAATAGGCCAGTGGCTTGTACTGTGAAGTGTTCGCTAGAGGAGGAACATCGACGCATGGCCAGCTGAATCGAGGGCCGCAACTCCATGCCGTTATCTTATCTCCATCCGGGTTGGGAAAGGCGTCACTGCCTGCATCTTCCAAGATTGTACCCGAGCCAATGGCCGGCATCGGTCCCGAGGGTCCGATGCCGGCCCCAGTGTCCACAACAGGTCGATGACCGACGATGGCGGGACCTGTCAGCCTCTATTAAAGCAGTCCGCATGCCTGAAGTAATATTCGGCTCACTGCTAAGAGTCGGTGTTCTTTCGCTCCATACAAGGCTGCGAGCCGTGTCTCACGCGAGCCAGATGCTGGAGGCAATTCACCATTTTATCTCCGGAAGTGATGTCGGCAGGATCAATGGGCATGAAAATCCGTTCCGCACCGTGACCCATTTGTTCCTGGCAGTCAGGCTTCAACCGACTTATATCGAACGGGGCAAACAGGCAGACGAATCTATGCAGCATCCGGGTATGACCACAATGTGTCTTTTAATATTAGGAAAAGGTTCGACTTAAGATTACATACACGGGATTTAAAGGGGAGTCCATTTGTGGATTGGCAGCTACGTTGGGCTTCCTCACTCGTTGGCCCCACCCCAATAGCTTCCGCTCTAGAACAACCACGAATACACGCAGTTTGACACCATCACGTACGTACGTGCAAGCCCTACCAACAATATGGTGCGGGAGGCTCAATCGATGGTTGAGTCGCAAGTCCCGGCGGGGCCGGCAGGTTTGCAGGATTGGGTCGTTCGGGACCTGGTTGGTCAGGTGGATTTGCAGGGCCCGGCCGGTCAGGCCGCGGGTGGCAAGTGCCCTTTCAGGGCAGGTGCGTTGGTACGTAGGTAGGGAAGTTACCCCGTCACGGCCTTTCTACAAAACCGTCCATTCGGACACGAAGTTTGTTGTGGTCGATGAGTTGCTAAAAGGGCCGTGTTTCCAAGGTTGGTGATGATTTTGTCATTGCGTCAGCCCGGTTGTCTTTTCCGTCGATCTAACGAATCTCGTCGATATCTCGCATCTCGTATACTTGCCGGAGCGATATAATATCGATTATAATTCGCTTTTCCTTTATTATTCCTAGTTTTATTAAACACTTATATAATAAGTATAAGTTTATATAGATAATTATAGATACATCTTTTAATAATTTTTATTTTATAATTATTTTAAAGAATATTATTAAAGTTATAATAAATTTAATATATAGTAAATATATAGGGTATATAGCTTTTTAACTCTATTTTTAATTATTACGAAATTTATTTTAATTAAAACTAAATATAAAAGAAAAGACTTTAATTAACGCTTTATATAATAATATATATTTCTTAAGGTTAAAGTTATTATATAAGGCTATAAATAAGGGTTAAAGTTAGTGACTCTTTTATATACTTAAGTTTAAATTTTAACCGATTTTTATAACTTTATAATTAACCTTTTTCTTTACTTTTAACTTTAAGGAAAACATTTAATTAAATCTTTTATAAAAGTTTACTTATATTTTTTAATATTAGTTTACCTTTTAAATAATATTTAATAAAGATAAATAAGTTTTATAAATTTATAAATCTATTATATATTAGATTTATCATAACTTTAAATATTATTAGCGAGATCCTAATGTTAACTTTATTTATTATATTATAAACCTCGCTTACGAGAACGCTTTATATAACTCGTTTACATTTTATTAATGAGTCGATAACTAATGGATAATGTTTCTTGTTACCACGAAGCTTTAGTGGTCAACCCAGGTTAAGGTTACTATAGTGCTTTGAATAATTCTAGCCTTTTCTTTTACCCTTTTTCCCTTTTTCCCTTTTTTTTCTTTTTCTCCTCTCCTCTCCTCCTCTTTTATTTTCTTTTTCTTCTTTTCTTTTCTTTCTTTTCTTTCTTTCTTTTTTAATCTAATTTTTTCTATTTCTTTTCTATTAGTAGGTCTTGGTATATACGTACGTGAGGGTATTAAAAGAGTGTATTCGTTGTTGTTTTATAGTAGAAACTATCGTAGTGGGGGAAGCGAGTGAGGCAGCCTATAAAGGGCTGTGCTACGCTAACCCATCGTAGCTGCCAGTCAACATTTTCTATTCTTTTTTCTTCCTTTTCTCTCTCACTCTCTCTCTCTCTTTTTAAATTATACCTTTTTTTCGCCTTTCGAGGCGCTTTATTAATGTGGCCTGCGCCAATTTATGTTCTGAATGCCCGGGTGGGCCAGTCTGCCGTGGTGTGTTCACACGGTGCACATGTGTTTTGAGGATCTGTGTAGTGATGTGAGGACCTAGGGTGTGACCACAGTTTATCAGAAAGGATAAGTGCAGTGAAACTGGTGTACCCTCCGTTTCCGCCGGTACGAATCTCCGAATTCTTGGAAAGCAATCTGGTCCCAGGTCCTTAGCTGGTATGTATAGAAGGTTGTCTATCCAAATGTTATCCAGGACTTCGACTCGGCCAAAACTCGCGAACTGGCAGATTTCCACAAGCTGCTTGGCCAATTGGCCATAAGACACACCGAGTTGCGTCAGGAGGTTTATCCGGGTCGCTATTTATCGATGAGGCCTGGTGCAGCGGGTAGGGGGTCAGTATATACACTCTCAGAGCGCTTGAGAATCGCCTCTGAGTCAGGTCTTTGGCTTCACCCCGTCTTCCCTGCCATAAGGCCGATGTCAAGGAGATCCTTAGAAAGGCCGGCAAGTATTGCAACGTGCTTGCGCAGATGTGGAGGGAGAAGATTATCAGGGGAAACCCGGGCTTATCTAACAACACGCTAACCTGGCAAAACCTTAACAACATTATAGGTATTAGTTAGGCTTAGGGCCCAGGGGTACGTATATATAAAAGCAGAAAGCAATAGGCAGAAACGATTTAATTAACTTAATAATAGTTAAGTTAAAGCTATTATTAAAAGAGTAATAGCTATAAGCTAATTTAAAAAAAGTATTTTAGCCGGATTATCTATTAGGTTAAAAGGCTATAGCTAACTAATTAGCTATACCTATTATAATTAATTATTATTAATTTTATATTTATAGTTTTTTAATTTAGCTATTATCGTATTATTATTAAATATCTTAAAAATACCCTTTTCTTTAAATTAATAAAATAAATTATATATTTATAATAATTAATTATTTATTTAAATCGTTATAATCGATATAGCCTTTTATTTAAATTATTAACTTATTAATATTAATTAAATATTTTAATATTTTATTTAATAATATTTTTATTATAATATTAATAAGGTTATTATTTTTATTAATTTATTATATTTTATATATCTTTTATCTTTTATATATTTAATATAGGGCTATAATATTAATTATTAGCCGTTTTTTTTTATTATATTTAATTTAATAAAATATTTATATAATAAATAAAAATCGGTATAAATTATAAAAGAAATTATAAAAAAATTAAATTAATTAATAATTAACCTTATTATTAATAAAAGTATTACCCCGATATTAAAGCTATCGGCTATTTTATAAATTTTAAATATTAATATACTTTTTATAATTTATTTATATTTTATAAAAGATTAATAAAGTATATTATTATATATTTTATATTATAAAAGGTTAATATATTTTTTTATTAATAAGGGCTATTATATAATTAATTTAAAAGCTAAAGTTTTAATTATTAATAAAAAATTTATTTATAAAGATTATCAGGGTTATTATTATTAAATTAATTAATATATATTATAGCCTTTAATTAAGGTTAGCTATTTATTATTTTAACCGCTTATTAAGTTTATTATAATTATTATAATTTAATTTTTAAGCTTATATAATAATAAAAAAGTTAAATATAATCTTTAGCTAATAAATTAAAGTAATATAAGCTTTATAAGCTTATTAATAAAGGTATTATTAAGAATAATTATTAATATTTATATTAATTAATTTAAGCTTAATACTTTAACCTTTTTACTTTATTTTAATAATATTATTAAAGGCTATTATTAATTTATAGCTATTAAAGTTAAATAATTATATAGAAAAAAGTATAGTTTTTAGCTTATATTTAATTTTTACCTTTTAAATCTTTTTTTTTAATAGCTAAAAATATTAAACTTATAATAATAAGGGTATTATTAATTTATATTTTAATTAGCTTAAATATTTCTTTTTATTACTTATAATTAAAAAATATAAGTTATAATTAAAAATCCTTATTTCTAGCTTTTTATAATAATATTTATAATATATAGCTTATTAGTATATACCGGCTTTAATAATATTATAAAGCGGTTTAATTAATTATATAATTATTCTTTTTAAATATTTTACCTTTAATCTTTATAATAATTATATTAAAATTATTTATAATAACCTATTTTTTAATTATAAATAAGCTTAAATAATATTATATAGTTTAAAGGCTATTTTTTTTATAAAAAAAAGGTAATAATTATAATAATTAATTATTAGCTAATTTATTAAATTATTAGTAATTAAGTTAAAATAAACTTTTTCTTATTATTATTATAATCTTAAATTATAAATTTTAATTTTTTATATAATTATTTAATCTTATTTTTAATTTTATAAACTATTTAAGCTTTAAATAATTTAATTATCTTATAAAAATTATAGCTAAAATATTTAAATTTAAAGATATTATAAATAATTAAATTAATAATTTTTTAATTATTTAATTTCTTAAATAAATTACTATTAGCTATAATTACGCCTTTATAATATAGCTTAAATAATAAAGTATAATTATTCTTTTTTTTTTAAGTTAATAGGGTTTTAAAAACTTTAAATTATTTTTTAAATTATTTCTATTATTATAATAATTATTAATAGCTAATAATACTAATATCTTTTTAATTAAAAAAGGAAATATATAAGGTTATTATAATAATTATATCTTTTATATAATTTATATTATTTTTATTAATATCGATTTAATTATTATTAGCTTTATTATCTTTAATAACTAATTATTCTAGGGGTAATAGCTATATATTCTTATTATATAAATATAGTTATATATAAGTTAATTTAAATTTTATAAGGCTATTAAAAAGGTTTAAAATAAGGTTATAGCTATTAATAGTAATTAGCTTATATAAACCTTATTAACCGCTTTTTTTATATTATATTTAAATTTTATTTTAAAGTAAAAAAGCTAATATATTAATTATATTAAGGCTATTTCTTATATAAATTACCTTATTAATTTAATATTTTATTAAGATTTTTTAAAAGGCTTTTATTATCTTTTTTATAGCTTTTATTTATTTTTAAATAAATAATATAGATAGTAAATTAATTAATATTTATAAGTAAATATTAAATATTAATAATATTAAAATAAAGTTATTAAAGTTTAAAATATTATTTATAGCTTTAATTGCTATTTATAAAATTATTTTAAGGTTATAATAGCTTAATAGCTTAATAAAAAAAAATTTATATATTTAATAAAAAGGTTTATAATATCTTTTAACCTTTTTAATTAATTAATAAGCTTTTATAAGGATTTATTTATAGCTTATTTTTATTAACCTTACTTTATTATAAAATTCTATTAATATAAAATTTATCTTTATATTATAAGAAATTTATTTTAAAGGGCTAATATATATATTAATTTATATTTAATATAAGGCTTTTTATATAATTTTAATAGAAAGGGATATAAAGAAATAAGCTATTAAAAAAAGATTATTAAATTAATTATATATAAAACTAATTATAAGTTTAAATAAACTATACTTATAATTAACTTATAATTAAAGTTATAATTATTTTTTAATATAAATTTAAACCTTTTAAATATTAAATTATAAAGTTAATAATAATAATAAAATTTAATTATTATAATTAATATAAATATATTAGAATTATAGCTTAAATTTTATAAAAGTTAAATTAATTAATTTATTAATAAATAGCTAAAACGATAATATAGCTAATATAATTTAAGCTTAATAAAAAAAAGGCTAGCTTTTTATTTTAAAAAAAAAATTATAGATAACCTTATTTATAAATTATTAAATATATCTTTTTATAGCTAAAATTATTATATTATATTATTTTATTAATAATATTTTAAAAAAATATATTTAATTTATTTATATTTTATATATATAAAAAAAAAGATATTAAAGCTTTAATTATATAAAATATAATTAGCCTAATTAGTATTTTAATTATAATAATATTAATAAATATTAATTTAAAGCTTTTTTTAAATTTAATAAGGGCTTTATTTACTTATAAAAGGTTTATTATTATTATCGAGTTATTTTATTAAAAAGTAAAGTATTACTTATAGCTAATTATAAAAAATTTAATTACCTTAATATTAAAAATAATATTTTAAAATTATAAATATAAATATTATCTTTTAATTATAAATTAATTAAAAGATATATTATTATTATAAATAGCTTTTTCTTTAAGGGCAATTAAATAAAAAAAGGCTTTATTTATTAAAAAGATATTTACTTTTTTATTATTAAAATATATTTTATTATTATTATTATTAAAAGTATTTACCCCCTTTATTTTATAGCCTTTATATTTTATAATATAAATAATAATATTTTAATTTACTATAAGGTAATTATAATATTAATATTATATAATAAATTAACTTTATAATTATTTTTTTTTTAAAATATATTTTATTAATTAATAACCTTTTTTATTATAAATAAAATACTTTTTCTTAATTAATAATTACCGGTTAAAATATTATTAATAATAGCTTTTTTAAAATAATTATCTTTAAAATAAAGCTTTAAAGCTTTTTTAATAATTATTCTTATATTAATAATTAAAATATATTACTTTTATTTTATTATTAATTCTTTTTAAATTTTAAATAAAAATATTCCGGGTTTTTTAAAGAAAATAGATATTAAAGTAAAATTTAAGGTTTTAAAATAATTTTTTATATAATTTTATTAATATAAATAAAGCCGCTTTAAATTTTACTATTTTAATATAAATATAAATAACTTAATTATAAAAAACCTTATTACTTTTATAGCTTAAGCTAAATACTTATTAATAAAGCTATAGCTTTTTAAAAAAAAGATAAAAAATCTTATAAAAGCTTTTATTAATATTATCTTTATTATTTTAAAAGATTTAAAATATTATTTATATTTAATTATTATAATATTATTAATTATTAATATTAATATTAAAATATATTTTAAGCTTATAATATATAATATTAAAGGTATTATTATAGCCGATATAATAAATAAAATAGTTTATTATATAGCTTTTAAAGATTTTTAATAATATTATATAAAATTAATTAGGCTTATTTTTATTATACTTATAATAAAGAAAAAAGATTTTTAACTTATTATTAAAAAGGTTATATATTTTTCTGCTTTATTTATAATTATTATTTTAACTTTTTATAAATCTTAAAATCTTTTTAAAATTAAATCTTTTATTAAAATAAGGCTAAAAGGAAAAATATTAATAAAGGTTATATAATATTTTTATTATTATAGATACCGGATATAATATTTCTTATTAGCGGTATAAGGTATTAGCTATTTAAGATTATTAATTTTTATAATTTTTTTATATATTTTCTTTCTAGAGGTAAAATCTTTAAGAAATAATAATAGGGCTATATAAAGGTTTATCTGCTTTTTTATATAATTCTCCTTTTACTTTTAGAAAAAGAGAAAAAAATAAGTTTTCTTTTTAAAGGTAAAGTTTTTAAGAGATAACAGGATTATATATAAATTAGTTTACTTTTTTATATACTTCTTCTTTTACTTATAAAAAAGAAAAAGCTTAAGAAAAAAAAAAGTTTAAAGGGGGTAAAGCTATTTTCGGTATAATTTTTACCGCCTATAATAAGATAATAAAAAGCTATTTCCTAGCTGCTAAAAGGATAAAAACACTTTTAAATTAATATTATAAAAAGAATTAGCTACCGGTAAAGGTTAATTTTTAATAAAGATAATAAGTTATTTTAAATTATATAAGGCTTAATTATTTTTTATATAAGGTAATATTTATTATTATTATTTAAAGAATTATAAATTTTTATAAATTTTTATTATATCTTAAAATTTAACTTTTTTTAATTAGGGTATTAATTAAAGAAAAGTAATTAGAAAAGTTAATTTTTAATCTTTCCGGTATTAATTTCTAAATAAATTTTCTTTTTTCGGAATATTACTTTTAATTTCTATATTTATAATTAATTAATAATATTAAATATTTAAGCGGTTTAACCTTTAAAGTTTTCTTTAAAGTAGAAAAAAAAGTTTTTATTAATCGCCTTATTTATATAAAATAAGTTTAGCTTATTAATAAAATAAATAATAATCTTTTTATAAAATATTTCTTTTAATTTTATAATAATTTTAAAAAAGGTAAGATTTATAACCCTTTAGCTAATAGGGCTAACCTTTAAATAGGTTTTTTTAAGTTTTTATATATACGCCTTATCTTCTTTATTATAAGCCGGGCCTATAAATCTTTTAAAAGATTTAAAAGAAGATTTAAAAGATATTTTTAAATTTTTTTTTTATTTTTAAAAAATATTATAATATTTACTATTATAGCTTATAACTAGCTTAAAAGATTATTTACCTATAGATAATAATTTTTAATAATTAAAAGGATTATTATATAATTTAACTAATAAAGTTATTTCTTTTATATAGCTATTATTAAAAGTAGCTACTAGTTATTTAAATAAAAAGGGTAGTTATTTAAGAAAAAAAAGGAAAAAAGAAATAAAATTTTATAATAATGCTATTACTACTATCGGTATTAATAATAGCGCTAATATTATAAATAAAGGTAAAGAAAGGAAAGAAAAAGAAAAAGAATTATAGTAATAAAAAAGGGTATAAGATATAAAAAAAGCGTAAATTATAATAAGATATTTAAATAAAGGTTTTATATAAATAAAAGTTATAGAATTAAGAATATATTAATATTATAAAAGTAAATTAAGTAATAATTTTAATTAAATTATCTTAAATATATTTTAAGCGCTATATATAGTTTACCGGTTTTTAAATTATTAGTTTTCCCGGCTAATTTATTATATATTTTAAAAAGGAAAAAGTATTTTTATTATTAATTAAGGTTTTTTTTTAGTTTTAAGCTTTTAAAAGTCTTAATTTATATCTATTATAAAGGCAAAAAAAGGGAAAAAGGGCTAAAGGTTTAAAAAAAATAATACCCCCTAATAAAGCGCTTTTTTTATAGCTTAAGCTATAGGAGAAATTAAGGAGAAAAGGAAATATAATATATAATTATAATAGTTGCTTAATAGAAATATCGGAAAAAAAAGCTTATTAAAATAAAATTAATAATAAAAAGGGTAAATATAATAAAGTATATTAAAGGCTATAAATATTCTTATTAAAAGTTTTTTTAATAAAAAAACTTAATAATAATTATTAATAATAGTTAATAGTTAATTTTAATATTTTTTAAAGATAGGCTTAAAGTTATTATAGCTAAAAATACTTTAATTATAATATAAAAATTATTACTTAAAGGGTATAAAGGAAAACCCTATTAAGTTAATTAGCTTATATTAATTAATAATAATTAAGATTTACCTTTTTAACTTTATTATTAGGGATTATTAAGTAATTATTAATTAATATTAATTAGGCTTAGGGCTTAAGGGTATATATATATAAAAGTAAAAAGTAATAGGTAAAAATAATTCGATTAACTTAGTAATAGTTAAATTAAAGCTATTATTAAAAAGGTAATAGCTATAGGCTAATCTAAAGAAAGCGTTTTAGCCGGACTATCTATCGGGCCGAGAAGCTATAGCTAACTAATTAGCCACGCCTACTATAGCTAACTGCTGCTAATTCCATAATAGGAGAGATTAATAAGAAAACTAATTGGGTTCATATGACTCGTGACGGCTACGCCAAAACCAAGTTCGGCACTTCCAGAAAGCGTAAGCATAATGTGGACGCCCCCAATATGGACGCCCCCAATATGGACGCGCCTTCTCTCCGTCTTCGGGTAAGGGCAAGGGGAAGGGGAAGGGGAAGGGCAAGAAGCACAACGCGGCTGCTAATGTTGATCCCAGTGACAACGTGTTCGATGAAAACCCCGGGTCGGATAAAGAAAAGGATCGCCAGAGTGGGCAAAGTGAGGATTGATTCGAACGACTCGGAATCTGAAGCTGAATACCTGTTGTCACCCATGGATGTCGATGTCTCGGATTTGGTTAAGGGCGAATAGGCTGGTTCTGGGTACTGTGTATTTGATAGGACCCACAGGTGCCAACTGGCTCTGGAAACTCAAACCTGGGAACCGCAGTCTCAGGAATACAAGATGACAGTGGTCTACAATTGCGCTAACCCTTATTGCACTGAGCATATGCGAGGTATTTATTACTTACGGCAAAGATGCAATCCTGTATAGGGTCCTCACTTTGACCGGGTTATGAGTCTGTTTCTTGACATGATCGAACCACATGCGGATCTCATCCTCAGTCCACTGCACTGGCCCATGGTCAATGAATGCGCCCGTCACAGGATCCCTCCTGCGAGAGGATAGTTCCCCGAGCATATACCATCAGTATTAAGGCTCCCCGGTCCTACGTTGTTCCGACCCCTTTTTCAGTAATGGAATCGGGGTTTTTATTTATTTATTGTTGATTGCCAAGGCGGCGCTTGGGAATATACTGCATGAATCCGTTCGTCTATTCGAAGACGATGAGCGTCAGGGTGCTGCCAATTAGCGCAACCGGGGCCCGCGGCGATTATAAGATGCAACGAATCAGGCTTCAATGGACGATGGTTCAAGAGATGCAAGCATTGAATCAAAAGACTTGGAAGAACTTAGGATAACTGTCAGCTGGAAGTCGTCCGAACTAGATTACTCGTTCGGTAGGTCGTTGCTGGCACAGATGCTCAGGCCGTTTCAACACGTGCTCGTTTCAGAAGCGCGCCGTCTCACATTTCCGCTGTAGGCTGGCAACAATGGACGATCATTGATGGGCCATGGAGAGATACCGACCTTTGAGACCTATCTGCCGACCGACCAACTGGCGCCATTGAACATGGTGTAATTTACCACAGCTCACCGTTCGGATTGGGCAAGGCAAGCGAAGCAGACCGACGCCGTAGACTATTGGACCCTCCTGTTCAGCTCGAAGGTCAGTCAGCAAGGGTCCCTGAATTGTCGAATCCATCCAGAATGAGGGAATTTAGTGATGCCCGATCCTTCCTTCCAATTTGCCACAACCCCTGTCTGTGCTGTGCCACACTGCAGTTTTATTTCTTCGGCTAGATTAGAGTTCCCCTGGCCCGGCACGCCCGGGCGCAGGCCCTTCAGTCCGCCAATTGTGAGGGCGTAGGGCCGAACGCTAGCGTGGTCGATCGGCGCTATCCGTTGCCAAGCTTTCTGTCAAAGCCCGCCAAGACTCCAGATGCGGTTACTGTGGGCGCCCCCTGCATTGCTTAATCCCCGGGGAGGACAAGCACGACATCCAATCCAGGTCAGCTACGTTGCGAAGAGGATTGACACGCCTCCTTCATAAAGACGATATGGGATCACTGCTCCACGGACAGCCGAGATGAGAGATGCCCTAGAACGAGAAAAGAAGACATATGGGCTTCCTCACCCTCATATTTGGGCTGGTCTCCGTGTCCCAGCCCCTTCCTGTGCTGGAGGCAGCTCGTATCCAACCCATTGCTAAGCCACTCCTTTTGCAGGGTTCCCCGTGCTACTGAAATACTACCTAGCCGGGTTGCGAGACCTGGGGAGCATTTGTCTCCAACTAGTCAAGTTGAAGCACCACAAGCATTCGGCCCATGTTTCACCCCGAATTTTCGCAGTCACATGTTGTTACCCCCTCGACATGCACGATGATAGTATGCATGCATCAAATTTCAAATTGCTTCTTTCAGAGGATCGTATTCCCCACTTTGTTTAAATACCTGATGACCCCAACTTCGGACGCGGTCGTCCCCTTCTGACACTTGTCCCGATCCCGAGAAGACCTGCGTCAAACTTCTTCACTTGGAGTTCTTCTTCGTCGTCTATTCGGAAACCCTCTCAGAGATCGCTCTAAACACAAACTCTCCGTTTCTGTGTGTCCAATGGATCACATGGACGACCCCAGTCATCTGGCCAGGCGCCATGACGAGCACCTCGAAAAGTTGCCTCTAACGACGATCTCGCGCCTTGCCCCCTTTAGTGCCTTGATCATGTCTATCGTTTTTATAATTTACTTCCTAATCAGATTCTATATCTTCGAGGGGTTCCTGCTGAGGAGGGTTTACGGCGAGACCTACACGAAAATGGACGAAACTACTCGAAGAGGCTTTGTAAACCACCACATCGCCGGCGGCACTAAGATCTTCATTTTGATAGCGGCAGTTTACCCGTTTATCTCTGTCGTTTTTGGAAGTGCCACCTTCCATACGCGATTATCTGAAACAAGAACACCAGTCACGATGGGCGACGTCTTGATCGTCGTGTCACAAATGCTCATTGCGATGTACGTCTTTGAGCTGTTCTACCGGCCCAAAATCTCCCCAGTCAGTGTTGGACACCACGTTGGTACCATCATGATAGGGCAGTCGGCGATAGCAATCAGCCTTGATCTCATTAGAGAGCCAGACGCCGACATAGAATTCTCCTTGTGCCTTGTGTGGGGTGAGTGAACCAACCCGATTCCATTCCCAGCCAGGTCCTTTCAATACCAAAAGCACAAGCACTGACGCAAAGCTACGAAACAGGTGCGTTCGACATTATAGCAGAGTTCTTGCCACATGTCAGTATAATACTGTACAGGGTGTACCCGACCTCGCACGACTTCCTCCGAAAATTGTTTCTCGCGGCCATGGCTACAACCTTGACCGGAACCTTGGTTGAGACGATTGTGACCATGTATATGTTTGGCTCATTGTGGAATAGATGGACACTTGCCTTCAAGATTACGACACCCATGCTTCACATTCTTTTCGCAGCGGCGCAGCTCTGGGGGTCGTGGAACTTTTACTGCCTATACCGGAAGCAAGTACGACTCCTGGTTGGTGCTCAGGATCTTGAGATACACGCAGCGGAGGAAGATAAGCCCGCATTGGATCGCAGTTCTGATCCGAAGAATTTGCGACCCACGGAAATATCTCCAGGGGCTATTAATGAAGGAGACTAATGGACTTTGGTTTTGGATTATGTTCATGACATATACTATTTGGATGTATTCATATCTCTTTGGCGACCCAAGTTGCAGCAAATAGCAGGGGGAAAAAATAAATAGAACCATCCTAGATTAATAATTATAATTTTCTGAACTACTGCAAACAGTCAATGCCCAGAGTTCAAACATAGATTGTTTACTACTTTCTTGATCGCGTATTGCTGGTGAAGAACGAAAAGATGAGATAAACAAGCAAAGCCACAGCCTCAACCGATAAATAATTAAGCTTATGGAAATGAAGTGGTCTTTTCTCAGTCTCAACTATATTTCTACATACCCAAGTAGATTTTCAACAATTCCATGATTCAACTATTGCTCCAGCCAGGATTTAATCAGGCAGCAAGCCCCAATGCCTATTCTCCTTTCTTCACAAATGTTGATGCTTTATTGTTACATACACAACTGTCTGAGATTAAATTAGAACTCTTTAGCAAGCATGAGCCACCGTAATATCCATCTCCAGTCTATTTGATATAATCTTCGCCCAACATCCACTTCTTCTTGTCGTATTGTTGCGGCCACACCCCGCTCTTACCCGGTGCCAAGATACCCTTGGGGTCAAGGGCATTTTTGATCGTCTCGTTCAGCTTCATGAGGGCATGATCGTTGAAATCATAGGTCATGGCCACCTGGTCCATTAGGCTGATGTGCGTTCTGAATTCACCCCAACCGTTCTCTGCCCAGTCCTTGATCATGGTGCGAACAAGCCATTGCACACGACGCCGCGCATCAGGGTCCTTGCGATCAAAGACGATGCAGACGACATTATCTGGGACGCAAAGTCAGCGAAACTGTCGAGCAAAAGGGTAAAAATATCACTTACGCATCTCCCGCATGCCAATACTGAGAATACCCATATAATCCATCTTGGCCTCAGCAAATCTCTTCTTTGCCAGAGAGTACTGAGCCCAAGCTGACTCGCCAGAGACTTTCGATATCGGCGCGAGCGACATGAAGGAGCAGTTTGGAATCCATGTGTTCAGCCAAAGCAACTCGTCCATATTCGCCACACCTCTCATCGTCTCAGCCCGACATTCCAGGGTGCCAAGCTTCTCTTTGCGATCCTGTTCGTTGTAGAAACGGCTCCCCGGGACCTTCAACATTTCCTGTTTGATGATCTTCAGATGGGCCTCGCGGATTACGGGAGGGCCGTAGACAGCGCCAATGTAAACCCATCGGCCCAGATCTAGCTCCTTCGCACCCCGATCCAAATCTTCGTCACTCATAGGGACGTCCACAGGTTTGTCTGTGTAATGCGACCGGGGGTTGTAGTGCGCCAGATCCAGACCGACATGCCTCAACGCAGCGGCATTCTGCAAGATCATGTTTACGCGGAGCGGTCCAATGATGTCGATGATCTGCGGAAGGTCCTCGTCCTTTTCATAGGTGACCATGAACGCCTCCATCCCCGGTGGACGCGGCATCAGCCACATGCCCATCTTTGTGACGATGCCATTGCCCGCCTGTGAGAATATTCCGTCGGTGACTGGACCATAGCCATAGGGGAAGAGTTGCCAACACTCATTAGGCTTCTGATCCGCCGGGTGCACGCCTTGCTTCGCCTGCTCCCGTCCCTCGGGACTGGACATGGCTCCCATGCCGGTCCGGACGATATCACCCGTGGGAAGCACAATCTCGATCCCGCAATGCATCATCCAGTGGTCGCCATAAGGCGTAAAGCCGACCCCGTGGTCTAAAGCGTTGCCGATCACAGATCCGTAGCCAAGTTCGGGTGCATCCATCATGACCTTGTCGTCGAGTTTATTATCGCGCAGATACTTTTGCAACTGGAGGTATGACACGCCCGGCTCCAGGAGGCAGTAACAGTCAACAGCATTGACCTCGAGGATCTTGTTCATGTGCTTGCCCAGATCCATCACAAGACTTCCGCTGACACGAGGCGCCGCACCGCCGTATCCCAGGTTGTGTCCCTTGCTGAAGACCCAGAGCGGAGCTGCAAAGTCGTTGCATAATTTGACGACTGCCTGGACATCCTTGACATCACGCGGACGCACGAGCGCGGATCCGATGAAATCTTCGTGGTCATAAAAGTTGTGCATGTCGTGTGTCAAACAGTCGATTTTTTCGTAGTCACCATCATCAAGCTCGGTCTCAGCCGTGATGACAGCAAGATTTTCCTTGCCCACGAGCGAATGAAGTTTCGAGGCAAACTCTGAGAATTTGAGTTCGGTGAATCCTGGGGGAAGACATCGCGGCTTGGGAACGTTGACATCTGCTTTCTCCCCAGTGCCGTTTGCTGCACCTGTTGCACTTGGAGGAGCCATTTAGAAGTCGTAGCTCGTAACGATGCGAGTAAATTTGAATTTGTTCTGGTACTGAGTAAAGCGAAATATTGCATAATTGGATAGACTGGCATTAATATATATAGGTAGTTGCGATGGCTCAAAATTCACGCAGCTAGAGCCAAGCTCAGGATCTCCGAGCCTTCATGTTGTGTGTTGCTTCACAAATGCATGATCTCTCATGTGGTGGTACGAGATTGTGCGAATAATCCGTACCTAGCAAAGCCATATGAAACCGCTCTAGACTCAGGTCCTCCGTGGTGGTGTTGATACTACACGCTCATGTCCTATCAGTCGCAAAGTCGACTCAAGAGTACAAATCCGGACTCCCCACAGATTACCGGCTGCCAAATATTGACAAGGCTGCGGGATCGTTCATGCTAGATCAGATGAACATGGTTCTGCGGTGCACCGCACCATCATCCTTTCCAAAGAAGGTTGATGTAGGGGGGTTTTTGAAACGTGGCTATGATCGCCCATCTCCGCACACCAATGCTCCCGATTCAGCGCGAGGCCGTCAGATCTTCCGTCTGGACAGCTTCAATACCTGTAGAACACTATGATTTCTTTCATTTGAGTCCTCAGTAGCCGCCACATCGGGGCCTTGGTTTCAGGCTGCAAAGTCTAACTTCGCTCAAGACGGACGCGGTGCGGACTCCGATTTCTCCTTTTTTGGTTTCGATTGATGGCATGGCCAGCAAGTGTTTGGATTGGGCCACAGGGATTGTTGGCCAAGCATGTTCGATGTCGCGCAGTCTTGTCCGCAGTAAACACTCGCCGCAGGCTCCTGGATGGCCAATGCAAGGAGGCAAGGTTAAACTCCCCCCCTCGTTGCCACAAACCTTGGAACGTATATCATGTGCTTACCGCAGCAGAATCGGCACGTCTCAAGAGGTTCATTTACCGTTGCGCACAGTCCCTGAGCTTTCTGAACTCTATATAAGCAAAATCCAGATTTCACACTCGATAGGCCCATTTAATCAGAAATGAGCACCCTCGTAACAACCACAACTGCTGCCAAATCGGCTCCAATTCAACCCCTACAACAGAAGATGGTCCGACTTGCTGAAGACGACGAGCCCGCTTGGGAAGCCAGGGTTAATGGCTATCCCGTGCACACCGGCTCTAAAGCGAATGGAATCATGAGAGCAACCAAGATTGGTGGTCTCGACGCCCCAACCAATCCAGATCACAATTGGTGGTGGCAGCGCACAGCACCGCTCCTTGCCACCCTCCTACGCAGCGCTGGTTCTTACACATACGAGCAACAAATCGACCACATGCGTGTGTATCGCGACGCTGTGGTGCCAACCTATGGGCCGCCTACGCCTCAAGCCACTGTCCGGCCCCTGTTAACGATGGACGGTTCTCCATTTGAACCGTCATGGAATTTCCAGAATGACGGCTCCGTGGTGCGCTACAGCTTTGAGCCGCTATTGGCGAATGACGACCCAGAGAACCCTTTCCCTGGCGACAAAATAACAACCTTGCTACCTCTGCTGCGTTATGTCGCGCCGGGATCGGACACACGTTGGTTCGAGCAAGTCTGGTCTCGCTGGTTCGTACATGACAAGGACGAGGTGGCCGCCGCAAAGGCTGCACTCCCACCGCACAAGAGCCGCGCGCCGCAGATCTTTGTGGCGTTTGACATGAAAGGAGACGAGCGCATCATGAAAGTCTACCTTTTCCCGGTCCTCAAGCACCTTGCTACGGGTATCAGCGCTGAGGAACTGACTTGGAACGCTATTCGCGATCTGAAGCCCGGTGGGCCGGGGTTCAGCAAGGTGGTGGACAAGTTGTCAGCGTTCTTGGCAGGATACAAAGAGCGCATTCCGGTTGAAATGATCGCCATCGACTGCATTGACCCAGCAAAGGCACGCATCAAGGTGTACGCGCGGACAAAGTCAAACTCGAAAAATACCATTCGCGACGTTTGCACCTTGGGTGGTCTACAAATGGACGAATCAACAATGCGCGGCGTGGAGAACCTGTCCAAGATCTGGCATCTTCTCCTCGATGAACCTACTGGGGTCGCACAAGACCAGTCCAAACCACCCCGCTTTCCGAAAGACCACCATGTAGGCATCTGTTTTGTCTTCGAGATGAGGCCCGGCCAGGAAAGGATTGAGGTGAAATGCCATTTACCATGGGCGCAAACCAATTCCAACGACATTCGTACGACTGCAAACTTTACTGAGGCACTCGAGCTGCTCGGTTTTGAAAGGCACGCGGGCAAATATGCTAGGGGTGCCTTGGCAACTGCGACAATGTGAGTTTTTAAATCCATTTGACGATGTATGGTTAGATCATCAATTTGGCTAACAGTATGAAACGAAACAGACCCGGGGTGGATTTCTCGAAACCTGGTGCCTTATCCTACACATCGTACAACTATGGCAGAGGTCATCTGGGATACGGCGACTATATCTCTTCCTACTTTTCTCCCATGTGTCAGGGCTATGAGCAATGATGAAAGCCCAGGCTTTCTGAAGGTTTGGTGAAGTCCTTGGCATGGAGACCACCGCATGCTGGGATTGAATCTATCGGTTGATCGGGTAGGACTTGGTTGCATGTCGCATATGTCTGTTGAAACTGCAATTCGACCGAGATATTGGGAATGAACACGAAAATCTGCTTCAATTCCAATTGATTAACTTTGTCAAGCTTGAAAGGTCCTTGCACTGCAGCCATTTCTGCGTGAAAAAAATACTCTCATATGTTTAGGCCCAGGTGACCCAAGATGCACCAGAAATGCCATCACGGTATGCTTGCTTTCTTAACTTCTCAATCGTTGAGTACATGAGGAATCCCGTGACTTTACACAGCGCATGCGTAGCTACCTATGTCCAAACGAAAAAGAAAATCGATAAATCTATAAATTGGCAACTAGAGCTCACAATCGAGATGAGTCTAGGTTCAAGTCGTGTTCAGATTCGCATCGCATCGAATGGTCCAACCTCATACGCAAGTGCTGGCATCATAGCCATAGCGAGTTCTCAATGCCGCTGCATTGTGGAATCAGTAGAATAGAAGGGATAAAGGCTCCCGATTGAACACCCCAATTTCGGGATCATTGATTGCTCTCCATAAGTAGAAGGTCCAGAAGCTTCAGAAGCTTGAGTTCAGCTTGGAGGATGCCTTGTTACCGTTGACAGCGATCTTGTGAGTGCTCTCCTCAACGGCCAATAGCCTGCCCGACGTATGCAAATCAACCGATCTATCAATCAGTAGACTATTATGATGCTGCACAACGCCGATTCCGTCCGGCGCGGATGGAAGGTGGGGAGAGTTTCAGAATGACTGGCAGGTGTCGCACGTGAAATCTGGCACAAGTCAATAGCCCCAGCTATTTACCAAAAGCGGTATCCGAACAAGAGCCTGAGGTGGCTTTTGACGTACACAATACGTGGCGGAGTCGGAGATGAGCTGCGTTACATTGGTATCCTTTTGCAGTAATTGCTTCCGTGCAAAGACAGTTGATTCGGCCATGCCTCGCTGAAACGCGATGCCGTCTGGGTTCCCAGATCTTCCAGATGAAACATGGCATGAACGTGAAGGCTACCATGTCAGCTAAGTCAAACAACAGCACTTGAGTGTCACATGTCAACCTTTTCGAACATAGAGTCGGGCCAGCCGCTGCATGCTGCGCTTCGGACATCCGCCGTCCATAGATGATGTTTCTAAATCAAGGGTGGGGTTCGTCAGAATGACACTCGGAAGAGACGGCGTAGGTCTTGCCTTGCATGACTTTCCTGGGTTCAATCGCGGCGGCATAGATGGTCTGGCTTCCGAAAGGCCGTTTCTTTGAATCCGTCGACGGAGAAGAAAATTGGAGCGGCGCGTGGAAATAGTGTGATGAAGTAACGGTGGTCTACCCGGACTTGTCAAGCATTGCGATAGTCCGGTTGAGGTAATGCTCATGAGAGACCGCGGTGGCACCGTATGTTCATATGCGCACTACATGTTAAGTCCAGAATTTGCAATATAAAACCACGATCAGCTCAGTTGTTTCCATTGTCTTGGTCGTCACAAACAAAGGATCATCATATCAGAGTATTATCACCATCAGAATAAACTTTATCCCCAATTTCTCCAACGCATTTAAAATGGCCGCCAGTGGACCTCCTCCTCCAACTGCGATCACTGAACGGGTCATCATCCCGGTAAAAGGTGGTGTTGAGGACTGGAAGGAGCCATACAAGCAGCTTCTTCTTACTCTCAAGGACCAGCCTGGCTACATCAGGACAAGATGGGGACCACGCAGCGAGGACCCGCAGACTTTGGATTTGATGATCGGTAAGTCTGCACGTCAAGCCCTGCACAACTTGAGCAGCTTTTGAGATCTTGCAGGCTGGGTATCTCCTGAAGCCAAAAATGCCTTTGTCTCCAGCGAGGCACACTCCAAGTCTATGGCTCAGATGGGTCAAGTCCTTAATGGCAAGCCCTGGGGCTACACTATCAAGTTCAAGCCTTACGCGCCACGCGAGGCCATCAACTCGCCAGTTTTGGAGATTGTTACTATTCGCAACTGCACCGGCAGTGAGGACGAGCTGAGAGCCCTGATCGAGAAAGCCTTCAGCATGTCTGGCTCCCGTGGCGGGGCCTCGGGCTTCTCTACGCAAGAGGTTGAAGGCCACGGCAAAGTTTTCGTCGGAGCTGTTGGCTGGGAGAGCATTGAGGCTAGCAAGGCGGCTGACAAGGCTTCTTACATCCCTAGCGGTTGTGGAGATGTCGAAGTTCACCACGTTAACTACAACTTCCCCATCAAAGGCTTCTCTGTTACCAACTCGGACTAGACAGGGTCAACCTCAGTACATAGTCAGGAATAGCATATGGGAGTGATTAAGGTCGGCAAGGCCAAGGTGCTTCAAGCTATTGCATGGCTAGTTTGCGAGAACTCGGGTAGACGGTAGAGTCCGAAATTAGTTCTGCATATGTATGTACTTAGGCAACGTTTGCAATAGTTAAAGTTTCACACACCCAGGTGGCGACTCGAGGCTGTTCCTGTCACGCGACTTCCGGTAGCTGGCAATCCTCATAATTACAAGCTGTGTGACTTGAACTTCACAACGAAAACTCGAACTAATATATTCGAATTTCAAAATTATATATTGGTCGAGCTTTAATCTCGGGCTTGGGCTGTGCCCAGGTAAGCTGAGCCAAACTGCTGATCCAGCGCAGTGTTTTAACCATTATTTAGATCTTGTCAGTTTAATTCACAACACGCAGCTACATCCCTACCGGGGGAAGGGGGGGTTTCTGAATGGACCGCGCAATTCAATTACCAATTAATATTTAATTAAAATTTAAAAATTATAGCAAAATACTAAGGAAAGGCTACCAGAATACTATTAGATTAAAATCATTTTAAAGGGCGATATTATATTAAAAATGTATTATATTAAAACTAATACTATATTAATACTATATTAGTATTTAGCAATATTAAAAACGAAAAGGCCCTTAATTTAAACCTTATTATCTCTAAATCTGTAGCTATTTTTAAATATTTCCGTAGTTTTATAAATAGTTAAGAAGCTTATAATTAAGCTAAAAAAAAAGAAATAAATAGTTAAGTTAGGTATCTTAAAAAAAAGAGGAAAAAAAACCTAATTTTTTAAGTATATATTAAATACTAATATAATATTTAATACTAATATAATATTAAATACTAATATAATATTAATATTATATTAATATATTTCAGTATAGATTATATATTACATTGTTTCCGTTTTATATAAATAATGTAAGGTATATAAAAAAAAATATTAACCTATTAATTTAATTTTAATATTATTGCCACACTTTATTACAGTGCTTTCGCGATGCTTTTATTTACCCCCCCTCCCCCTGGTAGGTTAGTCTCTTTATAATTCGCAATTCTGCGGGAAGTTCCATTTGAAATCGTACATCTAGTTTCAATGTTCCGTTCTGAGACATCTCAACTCCGTGGGCATACATGTTTCACCTCGTCCGTCCCATCTAGGCAAAACTCTCTTTATTGCTGCAGACAGTTTCCCCAAGACAACGTCCGGGAACATGCACAGCAACGAACGCTGGTGCATTGACAGGTCACCACCCTGTACCTCCGGGACGGGACTCCGTAGCTATCTAGGCGGTCCGGCTCGATCGCTCTTGGCGAGCCTGTTATGAACGCCCTTGAACCACATGGGAATGAGGCGATATTGGGGAACTTTCAATACACGCTTACCTGAACTCCCGGAATGGTCGCAGACAAAATGTCTCAGAGGGAGACGATGACTTGGCAGATCATTTTACGTGGATAGGCATTAGCCATACGGCCGCTTACATATTTATATACATACAAGTTCTGGCCTCCTCTAACGACCAAACTGCAACTCACGAGCGGAGAGTACCTGACAACGGAAAGACAAAAATCATTCGTATTACCGTCAGTCGCCAAAGACGGATTCTAATAGAACTCTCCACAAGCAATTCCAAAATGGTGCAAAAAGTTCAAAATATTGCCGTTGCTGGTGTAAGTGCTACACTACCATATCTGCCTCGGCGCAAATTTAACTCCCATATTGAATTTCATTTCTCACAGGGTCGAGGAAACGTCGGTGCGCCTGTAGTTTCCAACCTTCTTG
The DNA here is from genome assembly GCA_023242295.1 of Diaporthe ilicicola. NCBI lineage: Eukaryota > Fungi > Ascomycota > Sordariomycetes > Diaporthales > Diaporthaceae > Diaporthe > Diaporthe ilicicola. Next base: position 46,950 of record JALPVH010000218.1, read on the forward strand.
GTCATGGCTTCGACGTTACAATCCTCGCCCGCAAGACCAGTGACACCAGCAGCTTCCCACCTTCAGCCAAGGTCAAAAAGGTTGACTTCGAGTCCAACGATGACCTGGCCGCAGCACTGGCTGGACAGGATGCTTTCATCGACTGCACACTTGTCCAGGATGATACGCCAAAACGGCTTGTTGATGCTGCACTTGCCGCAGGAGTCTATCGATACATCCCTTCAGACTGGAGCGTCGACCCGCTCAACAAGGCGGCTAATTCCTTGCCTGTCTTCTCAAAGCGCGTTGAACGTGACAACTACCTATTTGAAAGGTGCCAGTCTTCTGGAGGAAGAATGACATGGACTATTGTCGCGAACGGACCGTTCCTTGACTGGAACCTTCGAACGGGCTTCATGGGAATCAGTCTCTCCAACAAGCGAGCGGAGCTTATGGACGGCGGCGACAACCGTGTGGTCTGGACTACGCTAGACTCAGTTGGCAAGGCTGTTGCAGGAGTTATGGAGCACCCGGAGGAGACGCAAAACAGGCCTGTCTATGTGCACTCCGTCGTCAAGAGTTGCCATGAGATGCTGAAGCATGCGCAAGCAGCCCTCGGGGCAGATGGGTGGCAGGTGATCAATGTGAATGCGGAGGAAGCCAACAACAAGGCGTTGGGTGAGCTATTCAGCGGCAACTTTGATCTGAATACGTTTGGGACCATGATCAGATACGCCAATAGCAAGCCTGAGTCATCAGCTCCATGGATCAAGTCTGACAATGGGCTATTACGGGTGCCGTCCATGACAGATGGTGAGTTGGAAGAGCTGATCAAAAAGATCTCACACTCCGCCGCTTAGGCTGTACGTACCATAGCATCTATTGTCTTAAACATACCAATCATTCTATGGCGCTTCGTGAGGGCAGTGTTCAGCTTTCCATATCGACGGTCAACACTCTACAAGACTTCAGAATTACTTGAAGTTTTCTTTGCTCTATCTCTTAGACTGGTAAAAGAAAGTTATTCCAAAGTTTCCGCCCAAGACCTTATCCACAGTTTGGCCGAAATTCCAATGTTTGAAAGTAGTAATAAAGCTGGGTCTCAATATAACATAGGAATTGGGCAGCCGAATTCAAGTATTGGGAGCCCTCACCATTTAAATTGTTCTGAATTTAAAGAGATCGAGAGTCGAAACTATCTACCGATAAGTGACCTTAGTATAAATATCATAATTACAAGCGTGGCAATTAAATAAAGCATATTATCTGGTATTCTATACTATAAATAATAAAGCAGAAGCTACTCTGCTTTATATAAAATAAAGCACTATAAAAATAGGCCCCTGCTATATAATATACCCCCTAAATAATCGATAATTATCTAAATAAATATTATATACTTACTATTATAATAATTTAATAATAATAATAAAATTAAATATATAATAGCTCTAGCTATTAAATAATAATTTTAATTAAAATATAATAACGCTATATATATTTTAAATAAAAATAATAAAATATATAATTAATATAATAAAAAGAATAGTAATAGCCTTATATCTTTTAAGCGTTTTAAAATATATTTAAACCTTAAGCCTTATTACTTAACTTACCTTTTCTTTTTTTTTAATAAGTATATTTTTTCTTTTTATATATACCTATATATATATATAAATATATATATATATATAAAATACCTTCTTTTATATATAATAAAAGCTTAGCTAATAAATTAATTCCGGCTTATTTAAGCTTAATACCCTTAAGCTTAATTTACCTTTTTAATAAAAGCCCTTTAGTTTTAGCCTATTTATCTTTTATTTATAGCTTAACCCCTTACCCCTTTTATAATATAAGTTATTTCTAAAAATAAATATTATAATAATAGTATTAATATATATATAGCTATATAAGAAAAGCCCGGCCTTAACTTAATAAATTATAGGAGCTTAATAATATATATTCTATTTACTCTATATATACTTTATATTAAATAAATATTTAAATAAAGTATATTATAATATTTCTAGCGCTTTATATACTAATAGATATTTATTATACTTTTTAAGCTATAAATACCTTTATCTTTTATTTATTATATATATTGCTATATAAGATTTTATTTTATTACTTAAGAATAATACTTTTAAAAAGGTATATTGCTTAATTTTCTATTTAAATAGACGGTTATTTAATAATTTAACCTTTTTTTAAAAGATTATTAAAGCGTAATTTAATATATACTAGCTTTTAAAGGTATATTCGGAATAATATAATTCCGATTAGCTTATAAAGGTTAAAAAGAATAACAATAATAAGAATAAAAAGGAAAAAAAAATTAAAAATAATATTATATTATACTTTAAGTATAAAAAGACGCTTAAAAAAGGTTTTTATACGCTTATAAACCTTCTCTTTAAATAGTAGATTTATTATATTATATAGTATAGTTTAAGGGGCTCTGCCTTAATAAATAAAATTTCTATACTTAGTTAAACCCCTCCTGGGTATAAGGTTAAAAGACCTATAATTATGTTTTTTTAAATTAAATTCTATTTAACTATATTGCGTTTTTATAATTAGGCTTTATCTTTTTAATTTATTTAGATAAAAGGTAAACCTTTTTAAAAAAGCGTATTAAACGATTAACCTCTCTTTTTCCATTTAGCTTATTTATCCTTGCTTTATAGGCGATAAACTTATCTATTTCTTTAGAATAGACCTTGTGTATCTTTAAGGTGCTAATAAATATATCGATTTATAGGGATAAGGAAGGGTTTTTGTCTTTGCGCTTCTTTACCTTAGTAAAAAAACTTCTTGCTTAGGTAAAAATTTACTTGTTATAAATAGAGTTTATTTCTATAGCTGTAGAGCTATTAGATCTACGTATCCAGATAATAGAATATAGTGGCCTTATCTATCTATTTTAACCGCAGCTGTAAACTCGCTTAGTGGGCGCGTGCAAGTGGTGGTTTAAGCTTGACTATTGTCTCGGTTTCGGTGGCGCGGCAGGCTGAATAATTGCTTTCGAGTAGTCTTATAATATAGCGGAAAAGGTTGTGATAGGTGTGTGTTTAAGCAAAGCCAGAACCTTAGTTAGGGTAATAGCGGCTTTTTTAATATCGCCTATTTCGAGCAACTTGTGCCTGAGTCACACGGCGATGGCACTTTTGTATAGTGCTTGACGGCGTCAGACTAGGTTGCTTGCGGCCCGCAATGGCTTCAACCTCGACGCTTGTCAACAGCACCGGCGTAAATAGGCGCGGCCTAACGCTACGGCTATTAGCGCAGAATGGCGGCTTCTAACTATAGACGGGCTTGCAGAAGTAGATTAATAAGTTACTATAAAAAGTTCTGTATAGTAAAACCTATTATATTAATTTAAAAGATATATTATACCTTATCCTTTTCGGATACTTACTATCGTTTCAGCTTAATAGGGGAACTTAAATAAATAAAATAGTCGATACTTAGTTAAATATTTTACTTATATTATAAAAGTTTAATAACATTTAAAAATACTTAAACTAAGCTTATAAAAGGTTTTTTATAAGCTTATCTATTAGTATAAGCTTAATAAGTAAATATTTTATTTAAAATATTCCTTTACTATATTTTTATTTTAGCTATATATTATAGATATCTATATATTTAAGCTTTATAATTACTTTTCTATATTTATTAATAATTAGCTAAATTATTTACTAATTATTATTATATAGCTATAAAAAGCTTTCTAGGTTAATAATAAGATTTTAAAGTAATTACTTTAATATTATAAGCTTTTTTCTAATATATACTACCTTTAATAGCTTAGCTTTTATTATAAATATTATAATAATATTTTATTAAGCTACTTTTTAGCTAATTAACCCGCTATATAGACGTATTATATATTTATATAATAAATAGTATATTTTTTTATTATTTATAAATAAAGTATTAAATATAAAGATTAAAATCTTTTTCTATTTACTTTTATATTAAATAGTAAATATATAAATAATATATAAATATATTATATATTATTTAGCTATTTTAAAATATTTAAGTTTTAAATTAAATAAATAAAAAAAAAGCTATATAGCTATATATACTATATTTACTTAAATTATAATTCTTATATAAAGAATAGAATTAACTCTTTTTTAAAATTTTTTAATTTACTTCTTTATTATTATTCTATTATACTTTTATAATAATATATTTAAAAATAATATATTTAATATAATATTTTTAATTAAGCTAAAACGCTTAATAATCTTTTTAATATATAAGTTATAAGCTAAATAAAGCTTTTCGGCTATTTAGTTTTTTATAATATATATCTTAAGATATTACTTTATATTTCTTTAATTTTTTATATTATATATTTTTTTAAGGCTATTAATTACTTTTTAAGCTTCCGGCTTATTCTTTTAATAATAAAAAATTAAATAGTTATTTATATAAAAGATTACTATAATAATCTTTTATTTATTTTAAAAAAGATAGTTTTTTTTTATATTTAATATTAAGTTAAGCTTTTAAAAAAATAATATAAATTTCTTATATTAAAGAAGTAATATATCTTTTAATTTATAAAATATACTTATAACCTTTAAGTATTTTTTTTACTTTTTAAATTTATTAAGGAGCTTATAATATATAAAATCCCTTATTAATAATATATTTAAAAGTATATTAATAATATTAAACTACTTAATTTTAAGATTATTATATATTATTATAGCTATTATAATTTAAAAAGTTTTTATAATAAATATAATAATATATATTTTTTATAAAGGGTTATATAGCTATAAATCTTTTTATATTATTAAGTATACTTTTTCTTATTTAAAAAATTTATTTTTATTTTATTTATAAGAAAAAACCTATTTAAAAGGAAATAAGCGGCTATTAGCTAAAGTTTAATTTATTTATCTTTAAGCTTTTATATTAAATTAAATATATAGCTTAAGATAAGCTATCTTAATAAATAGATTATAAGCTAAATAATTTTAAAGCTTTTTTTAATTTTTTAAAGATAATTTAAATAGCTTACTTTTATATAATCTTCTTTTTTTATTAAGAAGAGCTATATTTTAATAAGCTATAATATATTACTATATTATAGCTTAAAGTATTAAGTATAATATTTTATATATTCGGTTACCTTTCTTTTATACCTTTAATTAATTAGATATAAAGGTATTAAAAAAAAGTAATTACTTATAAGCTTTTAAAATATTAATTAATTTATCTTTATAAAGTATTATAATATATATTTCTTTATTTTTTAGGAAAAGGTTTTAATAATATTAGCTTACTTATAATACTTATTATATTTATAATACTTATAATAATATTTCTATATATATTATAATTATATTACTAATATTCTTTTTTAATAAAAAGAACTTTTTTATATTTATTTTTAAGGTTTAATATATAAGAGAATTTTATATATTTAATTTATTAAGCTTATTAGCTTAAATAAAATTACTTTACTTTAAAAAAGTAACCTTTTAAGTATTTTTAAATATTTTATTACCTTCCGATACTTATTATATTAATTTAGATATTTAACTTAAGCTTTATAAACTTATTAAAATTTTATCTTTTACCCTTAAGCTTATAGCCGGTATATTTAAAGGCTTTAAATTAAGATTCTCTTTAGGCTAATTTAATAAATAACTTAAAATATTAAGCACCTTATATATTAATTAATATATTAATACCTTTTAATTAATAATTTTAAAAAGTATATCTATATATTTTATTACGCTTAATTTATTATTTTTCTTTTTAAGCTTATAAAAAACCTACTTATTAAAAGTTATATTTTATATAATAATTATTTAATTAAATACTGGAATCTAAATATAATAAATATTTATTACTTTATAGCTAATAAGATATTCGATATAAATATATAATTTAATTTTATATATTTATTTATCCCTCCTGGGTATAAGGTTAAAAGACCTATAATTATATATTTTTTAAACTAAATTTTATTTAATTATATTACGTTTTTATAATTAAGCTTTATTTCTTTAATCTATTTAGATAAAAGGTAAACCTTTTTAAAGAAGCGTATTAAATTTATAACCTTCGGTCCTTTTTTCGGCTTATTATTTATTATTGCTTTATAGGCAATAAATTTCTTTATTTCTTTAAAATAGATTTCCGAGTTATATATCTCTAAGGTAATAATAAATATATCTATTTATTTAGAAAGGGAAGGTTTTTTATCTTTACGCTTCTTTACCCTAGTAAGAAAACTTCTTATTTAGGTAAAGATTTGCTTATTATATTTAGAGTCTATTTCTATAGCTATAGAGCTGTTAGATTTATATATCTAAAACTGTGCTTAGCAATAGAATATAGTGGCCTTACCTGATTTAAGGGTCTTAGGCGCGTGTAAGTAGTGGTTTAAGCTTAATTAGCAGTTATCTCGGTTTCGGCTGAATAATTGCTTTCGAATGGTCTTGCGGAAAAGGTTATAGTGGTTTTGCCAGATAGGTGTGTGTTTGCAGAGCAGAGCCAGAACCTCAGTCAGGGTAATGGCGGCTTTTTAATATCGCCCATTTCGAGCAACTTATGTTTGCCTAAGTCACACGGCGATGGCACTTTCGCATACTAGTAGTGCTTGACGGCGTTAAACTAGGTTGGTAGGCGGCCCACCTCCCTATAAGCACCAACCCACTTCCCATGCTGCTCGCGGCCCGCGATGGCTTCAACCTCGACGGCACTGGCGCGAACAGATTAGGCGCGGCCCAACGCTACGGCTACTAGCGCAGAATGGCGGCTTCTAACTACAGACGGGCTTACAGAAGCAGATTAATAAGTTATTATAAAAAGTCCTATATAGTAAAACCTACTATATTAATCTTAAAAGATATATTGTGCCTTATCCTTCTCGGATACTTACTATCGTTCCAGCTTAATAGGGGAACTTAAATAAATAAAATAGTCGATATATTTATTTATATTAGCCGGCTTTTTAATCTTTTTAAAATAAATATACTTAATAATTATATATAAATATATTTACTTAATTTAAATATAAATTAGCTATAAGCTTATAAACTCTTTAAAAAGTATATTAATAGAAATATTAAATAAATTATATTTTTAAAATATAATTTAATAACTTTTATAAGCTTCTTTAATATAATAACCTATTAAAAAGGTATATAGCTATTATATAAGCCTATAGCTAAAAACGCTTAAAAAGGTTAGCTACTATATATATTTTAATTACCTTAATAATAAGTTTTTATCCTATATATTTATTCCCTTTATTCGGTTTATATATATTTATAAGTATAAGCTTAATTTTAATTTCCTTATATATATATTAAGCTATATAATTTATTATATTATATAATAAGATTATTAAATAATTATTATTTTAATAGATTTTATAAATAAAAAGCTTATAATATATTTATATTATACTTATATAGTTTTAAATTATAATAAATATATCTTTTTTATTTTTTATTATAAGCGGCTAAGCAGTAAGCTTTTTAAAGAATTTATCTTTAAAAACTAATAATTAGTTTAAGCTATTTAAAATATATAGAAAATTAAATAAATTTTAAGTTATATACTAAAAAAAGCGTTTTATATAATTTTTTAATACTTATTTTAATATAACTTATATAATATATATTATAATATAGTTTTTATATTTAATATATAATATATTATTTATTCTTACCTTTTATATAGCCTATATTAATACCTTTAAAGCTTTTAGCCTTAAATATCTTAATTATAAATATTAAAGGTGCTTTAAATTCTTTTTTATAGGTAATAATTATATAAAGCTTTTTTATTTATTAATAAGTAATATAAATACTATAAAGCCTATTTTATTTAATTTAATTATATTAAAGCTTTTAAAATAAATAAAAAGTAATTTATATTTAAAAAAGATTAAGTTATAATAACGCTTTAGCTATTTAATTATAATATTTAATTTTAAAAGATTATATTAAAATATATAGTTTAATTTAAAAAATTAAATATCTATATTATATAAATAAGCTTTCGAGATAATATTTATATAAAAACTTTTAATAATAAATATATTAAAAAGCTTTAAATTTTTAGTTTTTAATTTCTTTATTTTATTTAAAGTATTATAAAAGATATATATACCTTTTTTAAAAATAGGAAAAAAGGTTATTTTTATTTTTACTATTTTTTTATATTTAGCTTTTTAATAAATCCCGGGCTTAAAAAGCGTAGGGTTATTAATAAGGTAAGTAAACCTATAATTATTAAATAAAATATTTTTTAAAAGCTTATATAAAAGGTTTTAAATTATAAAATATATATCGGATATTAAAGGCGCTTCTTTTTTTTAAAAAAAAGTAATAAGCTTTTTAAAATAGGCCGGCTTTATTAAAATAATATTACTTTTTAATTGCTTAATATTTAACTTATCTTTTATTTACCCCTTTTTTATAAGCTAACGGTAAAGATTAGCTTATTTAGAAAGCTTTAAATATATATAAATTTTATTTATTTAAAAAGAAGTAAAAGTATTATAATAAAGCTTTTAAATAATTTTAGAAAACCTATATATAGCTTATTCTAAATTTATATATCTTTTTACCGGAAATTAATATTTTTTAAACTTCTTAATATAAAAATATAAATATTTCCTTAAAAACTTATTTAAAAATCTGCTTAATTACTTTTATTAATCGGATTTCTTTTATTTATTAAGTATAATAAATATTATTAGCTTTTTATTAGCGCGATTTTTCCCTTTATACCTAATAGTAATAAATTAAACGTTAAGCTTTTTAAGGGTAAAAGTAGGTTTATTAAGCTTATTATCTTATATAAGATCCGCTAATATTTAAAAGGCTTAATTAAAAGCTATATAAGCTTTAATAGCATTTAAAAAATCCTTAGCTATAAATATTTTAAATACCTTATTAAAGTGATATACTTATATATATAAAAATATATTATATTATTAAGTATATTATTTAAATAGATTTATATTATTACTTTTAGCCTTAATAAAAGCTATATAGTATTTTTTATCTATTATAATTTAAATATTTAATTTTAAAGGTATAAGGTAATCCTATAATATTTAAACGATTTATTAAATTAAAGCATTTTCTTTTTTAAATACTTTAATTTAAATAGAAATAAGTATATTAATATTAATTATATAATTTATTTAATTTTATATTATTATATAGTAATTTAAGATTATTATATTAAATAATAAATTTATATTTTATTATTTTATTTAAGTATTAAATTCTTTTTATATCTTTTTTAAGTTAAAGAGGAGCGGCTATTAAGGTTTATTTAAATATTAGTTATTAGGAAATTTAAGCTATTTATTAAGCTTTTAAATATATTTAATTTAAAGCTTAATTATATATTTAATAATTAATTTATTAATTAAATAGTATTTAAAAAGCTTATTTAAAGAATTTAAATAGTTTTTAGCTTTTAAGTTAACTTATTATTAAATTTTTTATATTTTATAATAAAATTAAAGCTATAAAAACTATATTAGATAGCTTTTTCGGTTATATAGAAATATAAAACTTATAGGAATAATATTATTTAGATTAATTAAAAATATTATAAATTAGTTAAGAATAAAATATTTAAAACGATAAGAGAAGCTTGATTTATTTATATAATAAGGGAAATTTAATAAGCTAAGCTTATAATTATTATAATTATAAGTATAATAATCGAATAGAGTATATTATCTAGTATTCTGTATTATAAATAATAAAGCAGAAGCTGCTCTGCTTTATATAGAATAAAGCACTATAAAAGTGGGCCCCTGCTATGTGATAGTAAATGATTAGCTGTATGCGATAAGTTCCAAAGAGTGTTGACGGGGGGCAGTGCTTGTACGACCCAACTGCACACCTGCCAGTGGAGCAAACAAATAATGACTTGGCATGGATGTGGTATGAGCCATTCTGTATCATAGAAAATCATGTAGACACGAGAACTTTCTGGCTACTCACTCATTGTTAAAGCAATATCGGCCCATAGGTTTTGGCTAGAAGGGCGTCTGTTTCAACCGATTCTGCACAGCATTGCCCAGCAGCTCATCAAATGATACCATTTACAGGCAATTCGAGCCGGCATCAACCCCAATTCCTTCCCCTCCGGACTCGCAGGAGTAAACCCAAAATGGCGAAGCCTATCACTTTTTACGACATTGCCTCGGGGCCACCCGTGCGCCCCTATGCACCTATGTAATCCTTGCAAGACACGGTCGGTAGCCTCGTTCCCGCCAGCATGCTGGAGAAAATCTTCCAAGCGTCGTGGACCAGATGTGCCCTCAACTTCAAGCGCGTGCATTCCGGCTTAGATCATGAGACTGGCTGGACCGAACTAACCGAGATCAGCCAAGTCCGCAAAAGTCTTGGTGCAGCACCATGTCGCAAACATTACCTGGATGACAGCGAGTTTTACACTCTGCTGGCAATTGTTGACCACTCGAGCAAACAAGTAACAGGCGACTCGTTTGAAATCGCTCTGTACCTGGGTACGAATAATCCCAGCTCGCCGCAGCTGTTTCCCACCCACAACTGCTGCATGACGAGACTTTAACGCACGTGTGGACAAGGTCTTCACCGATTATGGGATTTCATGTGCTGATACACTACCCTTCAATCTAGAGGCTGCTTCCACGTCGCGGGCCGAGCTTTGCAAACGGGCCACAAGGCAGAACTGGTCGGAGTTCGCCATCCAGGGCGAAAAGAGGGCAGAGATGCTGATTCAGTTCTAAAAGGCGCTTGGAGGGCTGAAAGAGTCGTATTCGAAGCAAGGCGGGGGATTCTGTCCCGTGACCCCAACACCAAGGTATGCAGATCTGATTGTAGTTAAGGGGTTGGCTGTGGATGCTTAAAGAGACATTGTCAGAGTGGGATATGATCCGCAAGTGGCAAGATGGGCGCTGGGGGAGGCTCCATGACACTTCGGTCCAGCACATGGGCGGGCTGATTAGGGCCAGTCAGGTAGACTAGTTGGGTGGTTGGTGGTATTTAAGGGTTTCAATCAGTTTGAGGTGGGTAGTGGATGTACCTTTTCAACAGGCGATTCGTCCGCCCTTTATGCTCAGCAGGGCTTATTAATTTTGGCTCAATCAACTCGTTGTTGCTTTGCGTGCTATGCTAAACGCCGGTCTTACGACTTTCGAACATGCTTTACCGGGGAGGGGGACGCCCAAGTGCTGGAGATGACCCCGCGATGACAAGAAAATTCCAGCGATGGTACGATTGCGGTTACGATCCGGCATCTAACAAATACCAGCAAGTGCTGGCTCATCAGTAGCCAACACCAACTCCACTTGGCCAGGTCTCTCCTGACTCTCGGCAGGGGCCACCCCTGCCCATCCACTCATGTCGCCCCGTTGCGAGCTACTTCGTATCTGGACCACTTCACGGACCTCGGGACGCGTCAAATAAAAACTGCCAATCCCCAGATTCAAACAGCGCTCACACATCAAACGATCGTGGCATCGCTCGCCTGCCCGTGTGCCAGTCTTCCAATAGCAGCCTGATCAGGATGCCTAATACCATCGTCGACTTCTCCAGGCTCTTCAGCCACTTATCATACGAGAGGCTCGTCGACATCAAAGATCAGTGGTTCCCCCCAAAGCCCGGGTTCACGGAAGCCGATGTGCCTCGTCAAGACGGCCGGGTCTTCATTGTCACTGGCGGCAACTCAGGCATCGGCTTAGCCCTGGTGAAGCTTTTGTATCCGACCGGCGCAAAGATATATCTCGCGTGCCGCTCTGAGGAGCGTGCTAGAGCTGCTATCAAGGAGGTTGTCGACCAACCAGCCTCTACCGGCAAGACCGAACAACATGGCTCGCTTGAGTACTTACATCTCGACCTCAACGACCTCACAACGATCAAGGCATCGGCGGCTTCTTTCGCTCGAAGTGAATCACGGCTTGACATCTTGTGGGATAATGCCGGTGTCGCAGGCATACCCCTTGGAACAAAAACGAAGCAGGATCTCGAAGGACACATCGGCGTGAACTGTGTCGGGCCGCTGCTCTTCACCCAGGAACTCCTCCCACAGCTTCGTGTGGCCGCAAAGTCGTCACCTCCCGGATCAACTCGGGTGATCTGGACTTCGTCTATGATCATTGAGCGCTTCGCCCCGCATGGGGGTGTTGATCTGTCAGAACTGGATCGCATGAATGCCGCGAGGACAGGATCCGAGAACGCGTCTGTCGACTACGCGGCGAGCAAAGCTGGGAATTGGTTCCTTGCTGTTGATGGTGCACGGCGATGGGGACATGAGGGAATTGTGAGTGTAACGCAAAACCCTGGCATGATCAACACCACAGTATGGAAGCACCAGCCCAACTGGCTGATGGCCTTAATCCAGCCAACGTTTTATCCTGCTATTATGGGTGCGTACACGATGTTGTTTTCTGGCTTCTCCGACGAGGTCGGGATCCAGACAAATGGTGTGTACATACTCCCTTTTGGGAGATTACAGAAGAACAGCGTCAGAGGTGATATCATCAAAGCTATCGCGAGCGGCAAGGCCAAAGAATTTTGGGAATGGTGCGAGCGGTTGTACTCGCAGTATGTCTGAGGGTCACTCATGGGGTCAAGTCGAGACAGGTCACTAGGTCTAAGAGGTAGCGAGGAATCACCTATGGAGCAAGGCATTAGAAGTTCACGGCTCAAAAATAATCGAATTGTATTTATTCTCATCTAACTCTGATCAACAGGAGAGTCGGATCTGGGTCCTGGATCACTCCACCCGCGTTTGTTGTCCGATTGTCGTCCCCTGACGGGTTGGTGTCATCGTAGGCAAATGCGTAGCCAATCTGATTCACCAACCTCGAATGTATAATGCGGCTGTAGTGATTTGTGATATTTTCCGTGTAATATCGATCGAAAGTGATGTTTTCGTTGGGTTGAATGTCGCCATCAGACAACAACAACGTACTTCGAATAAAGGCAGCGCAGAGACGAGGTACAATCAAAGCCTGTGTGTTGTTTGTGCTCGCAGATACCGTGAACGGGCTCGGGTCGGTCTCGTTCGGGGCTGCGTTCGGTGAGCCTTGTACGCAACCCATGATCTCAAATGTGGTCGGTTTCCTGAATCTGAAGGGAGCCTGATCGCTGTCGGGCACGTCTTGGCTGAGACACTGAAGATAATGACCTTCACTGTCGACTTTGCAGGTGACTTCGCGGCCGTGTGCAACCCTGGAGTTCATCCCGTCGTCTTGCGTGTTTATTGTGAGGGTCTGATTTTGGTACTTTTCCCAAACCTTGTTCACGTAATCGTCATAGTAATTCGCCATCTTGTCATTTGGGTTCAAGGCCAAATACTGGGTCGGTGAAAGAGCTCGAACATGATTTCCGCCGCGGTCCACCAAGCACATGTCTTTCCAGCTCTGTTTGTCTTGCATGCTCTGTTTTGTAAGATCAGCGCATATGTCTTTCAGTGCATCGGCCCCGAGTCCTCGAACGGTGGACTTATTTGCACCTGCTGTTCCCGACGTCACGGTGAGATCCAGCGACATTGCGGCAAAGTCGACATAGGAAGGATTCAATATGAAGTTGTCCTTGCCGTATGTGAACTCGATAAATTGCCAGGTGATGTTGTATTCAGGCAGGCCTTGATTAGTAGCCGATGGTTCCACGAAGCCGCTGTCCGGGCCGCCGACATTAGTTCCGAAGCGAAGCCTATCCTGAGAGACGTAAAGACGTGCGCTGTTTACGTAGCTCGGCAGCATGAAGGAAGTGCTACCATTCGGTTGTACCATGTTGTGGAAATCGCTGCTCTCATCGCTTGCATTGACAAAGTAGTGAGGCACCGCGCTGTGACCGTCGGCCCATGCGGGCTTGAGATACCACGTGTAGCATTCATCTTGTTTCCAAAGGACGACGAAGTTGTTATCAATTGGTTGCTTTCCCGTGATGTAGAAAAAGAGGGGTGACGACTGATCGTTTTGTATCTTGATGGTCAAATTGCTGTGTGTCGCAGAACAAGCCCCCGAATCACTACGTAGCGTGATGTATGGACCCAGGGGAGCTCCAGGTATAATGGGCGTATGATTGACTGTTTGAGTTGCCTTGGCGAGGAAACGAAAGACATATATTGCCGCTAGGGCCGAGTTGGGGATGAAGGGAAATCGCATGTTTCTAGGCGCGTATTGATTAGATATAATTTATGATATCTCAAGAAGCAAATGCGAGATAACAGGCAAACCTTGAATACTTGACACTGAAGCCACGATATTCAATGCAAGATCAACTTACCCGTAACTGTTGCTTGGTCTTGTCAAGATGATCGCGTGATGCAAAGGATACAAATAATCCCCGAAAAGTGGTTGTTACAGTGCGTTGAACAAAGACAGGAAGGGAACTTATATGTGTTGGCCAGTGGCAATGACACCACATCCCTAGTGAGCTGCGATCGCTGGACCCTTCCTCCTGTGAGTTAGAAATGGTGGTGACAAGCCGTTTGTCAACGAAGAACAGTCAGATACCGAATAGCAAACATGGCCAAAATTCAGCGATTCCAGAAATTACACCCAGGTTGGACGAGCTAAAGGCCTGGGCTTGAATGGAGAGCACTGATGAGGTGAGGCGCGCAGTGACTCGACGGGACTCAGAGGTACTTGAAGACTTGGATACCTACCCTAGGTAGGTAGGTACCCGAAAGATAGTCTGTTCCAGGACCATTATCTTGGAGCAATTGTTCTCCCCGTCAGTCGATCAAGAACCCAGCTTACAATCACCAAAACCCGTTGTCTCCATGTTCTCGTCCACAGAAAATTCTTACTCCTCCATGCAACCCAGGCCTCAGCTCCAGTGTAATCGTTCTTCCCCGCGATAACGCCATCACTGTGTCCGAGGTACGCAACAACAGCAGTCTGTCGGTACTGGAAATGGCTCACTTTTCGCTCATCAAATTCCTTGTTTAAGGCTGTTCCCAGCCAGTTCGCCTTTTGGCAGGCAGCCTCAGCAGTGGTGGGCAGACTAGCCCCATCCACGTCGGCTGCGTCACCAAGGGCGTAGACGTCAGGGATTGGGCCTCCATCCTGGGCCTTGAGTCGCAGGAATTCATCCGTCAGCAACCGAGGAAGGCCATTTTCAGTTTTCTGACATTTCAAACTGTCCACCAAAGATGTAGATCCGTTACCCGTAGCCCAGATGACCGTGTTGCAAGGAATCCTTCCAAGCTCTTTGGTATAGATCGCTGTGCTGTCGACCTTTTCGATATGACTCTCGGTAAGCACTTCAACATCACGCTTGTCGAAGCTATCCATCGCGTACTCCTGCAGATGTTGGTCGAATCCGCCAAGAACATTTGGTGCAACGTCATGAATCGAAATTCGAACGTGCTTCTTGATGTGAGGGTACAAGCGTGCGAAGTCCTCGTGAAATAAATCGGATAATTCGCTAGAAATCTCAACACCCGTCGGCCCTGCACCTACAATGACAAAATGCAAGATGTCGCGAACTGAAGAAGTAGTAGAGTTAGATGGTCTGGCGTTCGACGAAAACTTCAGGGGCATCAACATACTCTGTTGGCCCGTCAAGCCGGGAATAGATGCCCTTTCGAAGCAATTCCGTATGTGGGACTGGATAGCTTTGGCATCCCGTGCAGTACGAACAAACATGGCATGCTCTCTCACGCCCGGGGTACCAAATGTATTGTTTGTACAGCCAGGTGCCAAGATTAGATAGTCGTATGACAGAGAAAACTCTCCAGGAGCGGTGTCTGGAAGCTTATCGAAGGCGGGTTGGCACTTGCATAATTTCTTGTCGAAATCCACATCGTCGACACTGGCCTTGATGTATCTGATGTCCTTATTTTGATGACGAATTGGTGCCTCGACGAGACTGATGCGTGTCAGTCACAGGTGTAGTACCAAGACCTTGTCAGACAAGACACTGAGTCCTGGCGGGAGGGCGTGTACGTACCTGAAGTCATACAGGCCACAGGCTGCACTAGCCAACAGAGGCGTGTAAGGGGTCGTCTCTTCGGGCGAGATCACAGTAATCTTGTATTTCCGTTCATCCAGAGCCGTAGACAGCGTAGCCCCAGCCCAACCGGACCCCACAATCACCACTCGTTTCCTGTTAGCTTGTTTGGCAACGTAAGGCATGACAGCAGAGCACCACGGCGATAGTGAATTATTCTCCAAGATAAGGTAAATGAAGCAGCGTTGGTCAAGCACTATCTGATATTGACACGTCCAACTACCGTCGCGATCAGGGGCGACCCTATATATACATTCTTTGTTACAGCTGAACGCCTGGTGGTAGTTGCTAAGGAACGACGGCGTCATCAAAAGCTCTAGCACCCCTTACTGGCCCTGAATGCATGAGCGGATGTGACAGGGCTTTCATGTCCAAGCTTTCGGACCTGTCTCGGAATGCTCGGCGCACACCCGGTCGTGGTTCTAATAGGATTGCCTTACTGTACGGATTCTCGGAGATCGGTCATTAAGATTCGTGTGAAAAGCTTGGACAGGCAAGATCTAGCATACAAAATGAAGAAATTTCTACAATATACCTTCAACATTACGTGTCTGTACAACTTCTTAATGTATTTTCGGCCGTTTCCATGACGTCTTTCTATCCCTTTAGTGCTATTCCTGGCCTTGACCTTACCCCTGGACCCCTTTCTGGCCCTTACCCGCTAGTGTAGTTCGACGTTCGTTCTCGGTTCTCGGCAGTTTGGGACGTTACAACGTCTCAGCACTGGGACACATATGATCGTGCCAGACTACATTGAAATGGTGTCTTAGCTCCGCGGTGCAGCAGAAACTTTGTAATAAACCTTCGATAACACCTCGCCTCTTTATTTGGTTTTCAGCTCATTGAATCGTGACATATGCTGGAACGGGACTGATTTCCCCCAACTGTCCGTGCGAGGAGGATGGACGAAGGTGGCGACAGAGTTGAGAGTTGATTACGCAGAACGTCAAACCGCTCGATTGGAGTAAAGGACGCCGACACAGTACTCTGTAAGAGTATATTCCTGTAGGGGACCGGTTACATGAAGAGCCAAGGCCCAGATTCACGGATGTCTTTTCATGAAAAGAAGCCCCGTAAGATTTTCCCAGCAAACAAATTTTGAGCATATGAGTTCTTGAACGCTTAGATTAAGTTTTAGTTCTTTTTTTAAGCAGCCCAAATTAGTCAAATGTTAATGAGTAACCAAAATACCACATTGCAAGCCTCCCGCCTTCATTACTGTTTCATCTGCACGGAGCCGCCGCTGTTCCCAAGGCTGTAAGCAAATTGCTTTCCATGTCCTCATAACACAGGGAAACCGCTAGATATCGAGATACTGTTGTAGGACATAAAACTCCAGCACGTACAGACCGGTGGGATTAGGGTTCTGACCATACTTCCTGCGACAAGAGCACATAGTTCGATGTTCCTGGCAGTAAAGTCTGTCTTATATTTGAGCTTCAAATAACATGTGTTGCACTATTAATCGATCAATCTAGAGGACTGTCAGCATGAATTGCATGGCAATATCTGTGTCCGAGACGGATGTTTCTGCCCTTATTCCCTAATGAGAGTGCTGTAGGCTCCATCAAGGCTGCATCGGGAATGTGGGGCTTGGATCTTCATCAAGTTGCAAAAGGACCACAATCATTCTTTTCAAACACGGAGGGAGAAAAAGTGTCAGCAGTGCAGGTAGAGGGCTGTTCCTAGATTGATGCCGTGCCGAAGGCAAGCAAGAGATTGGCGCCATAATTAGATGGTGTTCAACAGATTTAAGTGAATCGATGGCTCTGTCTTTTGACTGAGCTCCCAGCTGCAATCTAGACATCCTACACTAGAGATGATCCACTAGCACCTGCTGAGTGTCGAAAATATCATTAATCGCACGGTTACGTGGAGTGAGTGCAGGCAACCTGACTTGGTCACATCTTGGCCAGTGTGGGTGTTGATAAACTATTAACCTGAAAGTACCAATATCTGATATACCAGTAACTTGAAAATGCGTAGAAATCAGTGTTAAGCTCTAATGCTACTTGTGAGCACTGTAAGAAAAGGTGAGTAACCCCTATCCACCACTCAGAGCAGAACTTGAATCGTCTGCCGATTCCCAATTGTGCATCAGAAGCACATTTTTGTCACAGAGGAAAGTTTCGAATCTACGGAAACTTTACTCATTGACCTTATATATCTCTCTTCAAGTAGTAAACAAGAATAAGGAAATTATGTCTAGCTAGCATCCCCAAAGATTTGATCAAGTCCACTGTAGACCTGATCAAGTACCCTAACCCTGTTAGATAGAAGCAAGTTGTTTGGAATCCCATCGTGAGACTTGGTTTCTCACAATCAGGCAAACGGAGAGCGCCCTGAAATGGATGGAGGGTAGATTCAAGGACACAATAAACACTCTCTTCTTAGCTTCCACAGCAGGTCGAACCGACATATTTATCAAAAGAGCCTCAAGCATCTACTTGCTAGTCTACCTATGTGGAGCTGGGACAGGGAGGTTAGCCGTCGGTAAAACCCCGCTTAGGAAGCAGATCAGCAATCCCGGATTCACCACAGATTTACCATTGGCCCCGGAATTTCGGGACGTATCGACGACGCACATCCTTAGCACCTTGTCGCTGCAGCCAATCAAGCTTGGCTGATATGTTGGGCGCCGCCTCAATTCTCGGACCAACTCGTGCCTTGTCTTCAATGTCGCCTTGTTCCCGCGAGTCGCGCGACCTTCCCATCCTCCATCTTCTGCCGCAACATCCTGTAAGCAACGCGCCAAGAAACGAAAGATTTATGCACCTGTTACCTATTACTGTACAGGCAGACGGAATCTTCTCACCGCACACACACACACACACCGATACTCCATCAGGGCTGGCATCCCGGCGTGCGCAAGCCAGCCCGCATGACGCTACTCACGCACCACAGCCGGCGCGGGATCCTTGCCCGCACCGGAGATCGACATTCAGATTTATACACTGGAAAACAGAAATTCGTACAGAAAAAATCGGAGGGTATATAGATATATATAGCCCCTAATGTAAAAATAACGCCTACTACCTAATTTAGTATATACACTATTATATTAACTTTATAGCTATTATATCCAAATATCCTCCTTACTATAATTATACCGTATTATCGCTATACTTACCAGAGTATTTAATTACTCGAATTTATAATATTTAATAGTTTGCTAGCCTATATAAACTACAATCTTATTTAATATCTTCTTCCCCTTATTATCGTCGCCGACAACATTCTTTATAGCTAAATCTACCTATAGCAATTAATTAATACTTCCTATAGCCCTTATACACTACTTTCTTACTATTACCCTTATACTTAAAGGTATAGCTACTAATAAAGCCGGGCTAGATCTTATAATGCCTAAGGGCGCTTTTCGCTTTAAAGGCTATTAGGTTATCTGCTATATAAGCCTTCCCGCTAGCTATTAATTATAATAAACAGCAATTTACTAAGTATTACTGCTATAAGTATTCTTTTTATTTAAAAACTTAAGGGTCTAGTTATTTTACTTAAAAGCTAAGTTTATTTATTATATAAAAGCCATTATCGCCCTTATTTTATTACCCGCTTTATTATTTAAGCTTATAATAGTAAAGGCTATCTTTTTACTTATTATAGCCTTTCTATAATTTTAAAAGATACCCTTTTTATTTTCTTTAAAAGTATTAATCTTATAAGGTTTTCCCTTTATAAAGATAACCTTTTTCAATAAAAGGATTATTAAAAATAGGTTTTTAAAGGAGAGGTTATAATTAAGGTATTAATTTTTATAAATATCGCTCTTTTTAAAAAAAAGATTAGCTTTATCTTTATCGGCTATACAGCTTATATAAATTAATCTATATTAAATAGAAATAGGGTAATTATAGCTTAAATCTATATAATTTCCTTATAGCACTTTATTATAAAATATATATTATACCTACTATTTAATTTTTATAAAAAGGTTAAGCGCTACTTTTAAAATTTAAAAAGGAAGCTTTTCTAGCTATTTTTAGCTATTAAACTTTTTAAATAATATTATTTTTTAATAGGCTTTCTTAAGATAAAAGTTATAGGCTATATTCTTAATAGCCCTATAGACAGCCTTTATTAAATAAAGAAGATTTTCTATATTATAGCTTAAATAAACCTTTATTTTCCGGTATATACGCTTTATAAAGGATATTATATATAAGCTAAAGTTAAGTATTTTATAGGTTTAATAGGTAGCTTATTTAATAACGATTTTCTTTTTCTTATTAATATATTAGGTTTTAAAATAGTTAATAATTACTACTTAATTTAAAAATTTCTTTTAAAGCTATTATTAAGCTATATTATAGATTTTATAATTTATAAAGTATTTTATAAACTTAAGAAAATTAAAAAGGGCTATTTAAGTATAGGGAATATTATTAGGGACCTTTAAGGGTATTATAGATATATTTCTTACCGGTATATTAAGGGTAGCAATATTATTATTATAAGCCTTACTTTCTTTAACCTTAATACTTTCCAGAGTATTTTTCTCTACTATCTCTATTACTATTAATTCCTATACCGGCTTTCTTTATTTCTTTTTAATATTTAAAACAATATTTATATTTATATAGAAAATATATAGCTAATAGTATAATTAAAGAAATTTATAATCTAAAGTATTAATTAAAATATTATTATAATCGGTAATAAAAAGGCTTAAAGGGTTATATTTATAATAGTTAAAAAGCTTATAAATTTACTTAAAAAGCTATCGGAAGCTAAATTCTTTTTTATTATCGATAATACTTTAAAATAGCGGCAGAATTTTCTTTATATAGGTTACTATTATATTTTAAAAATAAGGTATCTTTTTATTATTTATTAAATATATATAATTAAACGAGAGATTTTATAAAAATTATCGCTTTTTAAGCTAAACAATTTACTGTTTTTTATATTAAAAGATTTCTATAATATTACCCTTTTTACCCTTAATAAAATAATATTAAAAGCTTTACTTTTTAAGCTAATTTAAAGCTACTTAAGTAGGCGTATAAATACCCTACTTTTTTTTATAAAAGCTTTATAGCTAATTCTTTATTATATTGCTTTTTAATTAAATTCCCGGATACTTTTAATAAAAGGCTACCTTAAGTTTTTTTAGCTTTATAAAGGAGGGATTTTAAGCGGTATAAAAAAGAAAATTATAATATTCTTATAATAGCTTTACCTAGCTATATTAAGCTTTAAAAACTTTTTAAGAATTATAATAGGTATATTTATTTTCCTAAATTATAAGCTTTTATTTATTAGATATCGCTTTAATTATATAAGTAATTACCTTTTATTTATAGTTATTTTTAATTATTAAAGCGTTATTTATTATTATAGTTAAAGGCTGCTAAATACCTTAATTATATATTAATACTATATAAGTTAGCTATAAACTTTTAATTATTATAAAGAAACTAGATAATTTTATCGACTTATTTAAATTAGTATAAAGATTTTTAAAAGTATTATATTTATTCTAGAAAAGTTTTAGGAATATAAAAGGGTTAAAAAGCACTAGCTATTAATAGTTTATTATAATAATATTTACATTTTATTTATAATAATCGGCTTACTATTACGCCTTAAGATTAAAGTAATCTAGTACCTTTACTATTACTATAGTATTAAGAAAATAAGATTTAAGCAATTTAAAATAGAAATTAAGATTAAATTAATTAATTCCGATTAATAATTAATTGATTTAAGGTAGTATTAATAGGGGGGTAATTAAATAAAGTTTAATAATAATAAAGGCTGTATAGGGCAATAGTTATTATAGCAATAAAAAGCATTATAGGGTTAAAGGGTAAGGTTAAATAGCGGGCTTTAATTAGCTGCAGCGGTCGGCGGGTGCTAAGTTAGCGGAGGGTATCTATATACCCTCCGATTTTTTCTGTACGAATCTCTGTTTTCATATACTAGGGCGCTCCGCCTTAAACCTCGCACCATGGGGACCTTCTTCATTCTGGACACTTCTTTCCCTTCTTTCTCCTCTCTTCCTCGCCGGTAGTGTCCCTTACTCAAACTCGAGCTGTAGAACATCTGCCATATCATGCCTCACCATGACCAGCCAGGAGATCCTCAGCAAAACGGGCACACAAACCGAAAGGCTGATGCCAAGTCCAGCGATGGCTTCCCCACCTACCAGCTCACCATCCTCGCAATTTGCCGCTTCTCAGAGCCCATAGCGTTCAACTCCATCCTGGCTTACACCTACATCATGGTGCAGGATCTCAATGGCACAGACGTCAACGCCTCGTTCTACGCTGGACTCCTGGTCTCCGCCTACGCGGTCGCCGAGGCCCTGACTTCGATGATGTGGGGAGCAGTGTCCGACCGGTACGGACGCAAGCCCGTGGTACTGATTGGTCTTTGTGGAGTCGCTATTTCCAGCCTCATTTTCGGCCTGGCCAAAACGTATTGGGTGGCTCTACTGGCACGCTTTGTCGGAGGAAGCTTGAACGGGAATGTGTCTGTGATGCAAACGATGGTGGCGGAAATGGTGAAGAAGCCCGAGCACGAACCCCGAGCATATGCCGTCCAGCCATTTGTATGGTTCCTCGGCAGCATTATTGGGAGCGCGATGGGTGGTTATCTGGCGCAACCTGCCAAGTTCTATCCTGACATCTTCCCCGAGGATGGACTGTTTGGGCGGTATCCATATCTCCTTCCCAACTTGGTCTCAGTCGCTGTCATAGTCATCGCGGTCATCCAAGGAATCATCTTCCTAGATGAGACCAACCCCAAATTCATCAAGGAGAACCTGGAGCAGGTGCATGCAACAGGTGGGGAGGACGAAGACGAGAATACTCCTCTTATTCGGACCGTCAGCCAGCCCAAATCCATCATGGAGGAAATTCGCCACCGACCATTTATCGCAGAAGAAGGACTGCCAACAGCTGCGGATCAGCGCTTCGACCTCCGGCACAACTCATTCGGCACTATTCACTCAATACAGGTCCGACCTGAAATCCACGACTTGCAGCAAGGTTACTCGCAAGCATCCACGCCCAAAGGCCAAGAAAGAGCTTTCAACTTCGCTGTCATCATGCTCATCCTCTCTCTTGTCATCGCCGCATTTCATCAGATGGCTTTTGGTGCTGTTCTCCCAATCTACCTGCTCGACTCACCGTCCTACAATTCTTCCGGGGCCGCATCACCACAGCTGGACTTGACAGGTGGTATGGGGTTCAGCCTGCATGACGTCGGCGGCTTCCTAGCTGTGAACGGCTTCATTGCCCTATTCATACAAGGCGTCATCTTTCCCTTCGTCGTCGAAGGTACCGGCGTCTGGCTGTCGTTTCTGATACCGACAATTCTTTACCCGGTATGCTATGTGATGATGCCGTTCCTCTCTCTACTGAGGCCTGTGGGACAGACGAACGGGGCTCCCGATTCTGCGATCTTGTCGGCTGGGATCTACGTGACGCTGTTTCTGCAGAACTTTTTCGGCATCATCCTCACACCCTGTGCCCTGATCTTGCTCAAGAATGCTTGTCCGTCACCTCTGGTTCTCGGTCGCGTGAATGGCCTTGCCATGAGCGCTGTGTGCATAGCGCGGACCATCAGTTCGCCTCTGGTCGGCGTTTTTTACGATGCTGGAGGGAGCGCCGCTGCTTGGGGTGGCTGTGCGATAGTTGCGCTCCTGGGCGTTTTTCAGCTCTGGTGGGTTCCGAAAGACAAGGTGGTGGGAAGTGGCCAAGATGGAGTGGAGGTGCACATAGAGAGCGCATTTGTTGATCACCACGAAAATGGCGAAACTTCTGGGGAAGTGGCCATAATTGATGAAGAGGAGGAAGAGGAGGAGTGGAATAATGAGAGAAGCTAGAACGACATCATTTGATTTCCCATTACAAAATCTACCTAGGTAGCGAGGAGTAAATGGTATTGGATTGTTTCGCGCAGAGAATGGTAGAGAATGGTATCGGTACGGATCTTGAATGGGCGCTTCAGTCCGTTCAAGACTCGTCCGATAAAGATAACTTTTCATGTTGCTCCGCGTATATGTAGCACGGCAGCACAGCAGCCCAGTCGATCCAGTCATTTCATTTGTTGCACATGTGCCTGTGGGTTTCCTAAGACGAGTGATGGTTCGCAGGCGGGCTTCATCTGCACCAGAGCGGAGAGACAAGCCATGCGACACAACAAATCGGAGGCAACAGGCTAAATCCGATATGGCAGTGATTTCTCAGGCGAGACTCGGGGACATATCGCCACAAAAGAGAACTTTTCTCTTCTGATTATTACGAACTTCCATATGCCATGCGATGCTTTCCCTTGTCAATCTGAGCGCGTGCAATTTCAAAGATTCATCCTTGCGTCACTTGCAATGGTAAAGCACGAGACCTTCCAGCTCCACCCCTCGGGCTGGGGAAATGACCCGGCCAAGGAAAGGTTTAAGCTCTCAACGCTCGACCCCACGCCTAATTGTGCATATAATCACTATGTTCTCTTTTTTCAGCTTGAAACATAAAGACAGAGCTAAAGTAGCGAACGTGCCAAAGAGTGGGCTTGAACGCATACTAAGGTATTTAACCATTATTGCAATGAATCAACACCGTTTTCCCTTTTTAGCATCTTTCCTATTCAATGCTCGCCTGATGCAAACCTGGAAGTATTATTGTTCAGCTGACCGGAGCAACCTAGCCCAGCGAGGTAGTTGTGCGGCACTATTGAGAAAGACCCGAGCGGCGGTCATTCTTTCGTGAAGAAAGAGACATCCACGGTCAAGTATGTCGTCAAACATCTCGATTTGCCGAAGGCCGACAACGCTATTCCTCGATAAGCGACCTGCAGGACGCGTACTTCGCGTGCAAAACACTGGGAGACCTTGCCATATGGAGTGCGAACCCGTGGATGACATGAGGAGAAGAAACATTGGAAGACCTGAGGCCGATCCTGACCACAGTGCAGATATCGCAGCTTACCTAGGTACCAAGTTACATTCATCAGGGGTGGAATGGTCTTCAGCATGCACTGTCACCACTACGCAAGCGATATCATAGGATTAAGCAACTTTACGCGTCAGCTCGCTGAAAATTACTACGCTATTTATAAGGGAATCGTTTTCCCAGCTTGTAATCCAGCATTTATCGATGTCTCACGCTTCACAAGGGACTTACTGTACCTAAGATCGAACGAGTCGACCGGCCACCTGTAGCTCCACATCATCCAGACCACCCAGAGCAACAGGCCGTTCTCTTCCACATGCCTACGAGTTATCTTAAGAGACTTGCCTCCCCTCTAAACAGTTCCGGAAATATAAGGGGTTAGTACGCCACTAAAGTGTAGTGTTATATTTTATATAGTAGTTATAAGCCCTTTTACTTTAGCTAATATAGCATTTATTTCTTTAACTTTATAATAATAAAATATCTTAGCTTTAAAATCTTTATTTATCTTAAACTATAATTATATATATTATAAGCTTAATTTACTTAATTGCTTAAAGGTAATGTAAGGTTTAAAGATTTTAAATAGTTATCTACCTTAACTATAAATAGTTAAGCTAATAGGATATGTAGAAATACCAGGGGTTGATATACCACTAAAGTGTGGCGATATATTTTGTGTGACAACAGTGCCCACTGGATTTCAACCTACGACGCAATGTGCATTTTTCTATGGCGGCAACTTTCGAGGGTGCGACATGACTTTTGCCAACCTGATCTTTCCACACATTCATTCTTTGGTGCGGCAGTCAACATGCGCCCGAGACTGCGCAATCCTAACATTCCAAAACGGAAGATGCGGAATGTATTGTGTGGGGCATTTGGAGACAAGGCCCCCGTCCCTCGCCCAACAATACATAGCGGATTCGATTGTTCCCGAAGCAGAGTACCCGCTCTCGAAGCTGGCCGTTTACATCCGAAAGCTCACAGAGAGCCGTGACCAGAAGCACGTGGAGCCATTGGTCGACATCATCGGACTCATCCACAACAAGCGGTCCATCAGCTTGCGTCTCGACGCATTGTCGCATACCTAGGTATGTCGATCTGGGTGACGGATCACCGCCCTGCTGATACCTATCACCAACTGGCATCTCTGGGGTGAACATCTTTCTCCTGGGCTTGTACTCATCTATGCACCGGTCGATTCGGCGTCTAGTCCAAATGAGGGGTACACCTTTACAGTCACTATGGAGCAGTAGTTAGTGCCTCGGCTACTTCAGGATCCTAAATGGACTAGTATCTTTGAGTACAAAGGAGTAGATTAATTGGCAAGATCAGTACTGAGTCATTTGAATGGCCTCGTTTGTGTGTAAAGCTCCCACTTTGGCACGTTGTGTGATTGCTGGGTTACCGAGACAATAAGTCTCAATCACTTAATAATTTGCAGACCTCTCCGCGTGCTTCCCCACCACCCCCCCCCCCAACATCTCAAAGGTGCCGTATGTGTCATACAACAAAGGGCTCCTTGGTAAGAACTCACTTTCATCTACGCCTCGCTTGATCAGTGAGGGACTTGCTTGGCGACGGTCAAGGCGAGGCTTGCGGTTGTCATCCTCTTCGATGGCTCGCCACGTTCTCCACACGGCTTTGGGGGGCGAGATGATCATCGTGTCAATCTTTTAACTTCGCAGAACGTCTCGATTATGGTCATATCGAAGCTCAGTGAGCAGCCCTGGAGGATACTCGTGAAAATGTTGCGTGCTCACAATTCACCAAAAGGAGTTGTTAGTACAAAGAAGGGGACGAAGACCAGACAGAAGAAACTATTACGAAGCTGGGGCTCCAGTAGTGGATCTCGGAACGCCGAGAAAATGAGATTTGTGCATATTTGCTTGTAAACTTTGCTGATGCCATAGTATAACCCTTTCGTATTGCTTTCCCGGCTATTCCTACTTTTCAGATTCGAAAACGATCTGATTCTGCTTTCTCATATCCTCCATCACCGTTAAAACATCAGTTGTCAACTCTCTCAGCCTGCTCTCCGCGTTCTTATCGCCCTCTTGAAGTATACGTCCAAGCTCCTTCACCTCCCATGTCAGATTAAGCAAGCCTTGATACTCAGGCTTGATTTCTCCTAGTTGCTCACTTTCCTTTGATCCACAGGGTATGAATTCTATAGTGTTGATATCAGTAACCCCAGTTGCACCATTGACTTTGATAGTGCCCTTCTCGCAATATATCTCTGTTGGCGCGGTCGAGGTGTAGATCTTGCTCGTGTGCGCGTGGACGGTGAACTTGGCTTTGTGTCTGGATGACTCCGTGTTATACTGGAGAATGATGTGGCCACCGCCATCGACGCCTGTGCGGATAATGACGGGGTAATATGATTGGGACGCCGGCTTCCCAAACAGACACACCGAGAACATGATGGGGTAACACCCCATGTCCCATAGAGCTCCTCCCGAGAACTTCGGCGACAGGACATTGGGCTCCTCGCCTGCGAGGACTTTGGCGTAACGTGATGAGTACACGGCCATGGAGACGCTGGCGCCATAAATAGAGCCAAACTTTCCAGCTTCCGTCGTCTCGCTGTCCAGAAGTCGTTGGAGCTTGATGAAGTTGGGCTCCTGGATGTGCCTGAAAGCCTCGAGCAGGAAGAGCCCCTTGGAGTCGGCGAGGTTGTACAGAGCGGTCATTTCCTTGACATTTGAGGCGACTGGCTTCTCGATGATGACGTGTTTTCCTGCCTTTAGGGCTTGGACGCCTTGCTCGTAGTGCAGGGAGTTCGGCGAGGCGATATAGACCACCTCAACCCCAACAAAGCCATCCGACAGCAAGGAGCCGAGGTCATTGAAGGCTTTGACGGAGGAAGCGTCCTTGACGGAGGGCGTCTCTGAGATGAACTTGCTCGCGGTCTCGAGGCTACGGGAGTAGACGGCCACGAGCTGGAACTTCTTGCTTTCATGGGCTGACTGCACAAATGAATTCGTGATCCAGTTGGTGCCGATGACGGCGAGCTTGAGCGAGGCGGACATTTTGGCTGGTCAGTGGCTCGATCCCCGCTTTGTCCAAGACAACGTGCTGACGGAGGGCGTGCAGCTTTCGAGATGCCGTCATGTGTGGTTTGTCGGTTGAACCAATGTTCCGAGAAACATGACTAAACACAATAGTGGCATGCAGATCAGATGCGGGGGATAGACCAATCGAGCTCAGTTGCTGTCAAAATCGTGTCTTGTGGAACCCACTCCCCTTGTCAATCTCGCCTGCGAGTCAAGCCGCGCGCTTGTAGGAACCGCCCGAATAGTGGATTTGGTTCGTATGTGCCCAGGATGCCTTTGAGATGAGGAGCCCGTGAATAGTAGACCTATGGCTTCACGAGATCAGCTTGTCTCCCTTGGAGCTGAGCCCCTTGCCTTGACAGGGCCAAAATAAACTATTAGACATCCGCCCTCCCAACACTGAACATGGCGTGTCCCTGCCGAGCAGATCCCTTTTCTCTCTATTATTTCGAGTTTATTTACCCCGGCCGTTGTGCCGACCACAATCCTTATTACAACCAGTCACTCCTGTATACCATTTTTCAACATCACATCAATCCATCACCATGGTCAATTCTGTTCGTGGTGTCTCGCAGGCGGCCGTTGTTGCGCTCTTAGGCACAGCCGGCCTTGTCCAGGGGCTGACAACGGAAGAATGGCAAGCCCAGTCCATCTACCAAGTCCTCACCGATCGCTTTGCTTTGCCCGATGGCGATCCAATGCTGCTTGCAACGACCTCGGTACCTTCTGCGGCGGCACTTGGGCGGGTATCAAGAGCCAACTGGACTATATCCAGAACATGGGCTTTTCCGCGGTGTGGATATCCCCCATAGTCAAGAACATTGAGAAAGGCACAAGCCTCGGAGACGCCTACCACGGCTTCTGGGCCCAGGTATTTATTCCCTGAATGAACACTTTGGCACCGAGGAAGACTTGCTGGCTCTGTCTGAAGAAATTCACAAGCGTGGCATGTACCTCATGATCGACGTGGTCACGAACCACATGGCTTTCCCGGCCGACATGTCGTCATGCGACTACACTCGCGTAACTCCTTTCAACTCGGCCTCTTACTACCACGATCCTTGCACGATCAATGACGATGAACCCGAGACTGTAATCAAGTGCTGGGAGGGCACATCGGGTGTCTCGCTGGCTGATCTGCGGACTGAGGACACCGACGTCCGAGAGATCTGGAAGAGCTGGATCGTCGATCTCATCACCAAATACAGCATCGACGGCCTCCGCCTCGACACTACCAAACACGTCGAGAAGGACTTTTGGGAGGAGTTCCTTGCATCCGCTGGAGTCTTCGGTACTGGCGAGATCCTTAACGGTGACCCGACCACTTTCCCCTCCTGGATCAGCGACGTTCCCGAGTCTTTTTACCAGATGAAATGTCTGCATTTCCCATCATAATTAATTCACTAACGTATCAACAGCTACTTCTGGCTTACCCGTGCATTTGGGTCCAGTACGGCTACAATGACAGAACTTGTTGATGGCATCAACGAGATGAAGTCCTTGATGAAAACCAGCACCTTTTCCTCCTTCCTCGAAAACCATGACAACCCCCGATTCTCTTCAATTACTCAAGATGTATCCCTCGCCAAGAATGCTCTCGCCTTCTCAATGCTCATGGACGGCATCCCAATCATCTACCAAGCCCAAGAGCAATGGCAAGAATTCACCGGCACCGAGGCCCCTTACAACCGTGAGCCCCTCTGGACCTCGAGTTACAACACCACGTCCGAGCTGTACGGGTGGATCTCAACACTGAACAGTGTCCGCACGCTGGCCATTAACCAGGATCCCACCGCATACATCGCCTACCAGGCCAACCCAGTCTGGAGTAATCCACACCGTGGCGATGAAGAAGGCTGACGTCGTGGTTGTTACCACCAACACCGGAGAGTCTGGCAACGTAGGGGATATCTAGCTTGCTGCTAGTTCCACCGGCTACATTGCTGGTCAGACCTATGTGGACCTTCTAAGCTGCGCGCAGTACACGGCAGGTACTGATGGTGGAATCTCCATTACGATGAAGACTGACCCGATCGTGCTCTACCCTGAGTCAAGGCTTAGCGCTAGCAACAGCACTTTGTGCGCTTAATTCAAGACTGCGGCTCCTGGAATATTTGGCTCATCCGTCTTAGAGTACTTATAGAACAGACCGCCTGGTTCCTCAAAGGCGTGGACAACAGATCTAGTACATTGTCACCGATTGTGTATAATATACGGACAGCCCCAGCAATATTTCAACGTTGGATTTTGTAAGATGCTTGGCGAGATTGAGAACCGGCACAAGGCTTCCCTGTCGGCAAGATGGGCAGCCGAAGGTTGTATTACCCTTGACTGCTTGGTCAAGCCACAGCCACGCTCCTCTGCCAGGCTTTAAACAGCCACAGGGGAGAGCGATCATCTCGGTGTAAATCTAGAAATAATAAACCTAAACCTTCACCTCTTTAATATCACTACCTAGGTAAGGGATGAAAGTAAAAGCACTTATTACTTAAGTTTCTTATTAACTAAAAACTTTACTTTATTAATTAATTGTAATATTAAACCTGCCTTAGCCTCTAGGCTAATTAAAGACGAAAAAACACACTTATTGTTCATTGATATCCTTAACTAGTTATCTACCTAGGTATAAGGCTGCTTTGTAAGGTAATTAACCATGTTAACTAAAACTTTCCCCATCTTTGCTCCGCCTTAGTCCGCACATGTCTGGGACTGAGGCAACGCGTTTAGGTGCAGCGCGTTTAGGACTACCACGTCCTTCAACTTGATCAGCGACCGCGAGAGTGCGGAGAAAGCTAAGGGTTTTCAGCCAAATCCACAGCGCAGAAGACCTCCTTCTTATAGACAGTGGGGGTTCCTGAGAACAATCCACAACACACAGCCTGACAAATGATGAGATGCGACGCTTGTTCTCCGTGTTCGCACCGTCACCATAATTGTATCTACCGAACTCGGAACCATACATGTATTTCCTGTGAGAGCTGTAATCCGGCCTCAATATATTTGCGGGATCATTGGACTGATCCATCTCTCTCTCTCTCTTCTTGAGACATCGCCTTGATCCTCTGGAAGCAAGACGACCCCATTACACCACCTTTGTTCTCGTCCACCTCGTCCGCTGTCCATAGCCATGGTGGCCCCTTTGACGGAAGTCACCAATGGACGTGCGAACGGGGGCGGACCCATTTCCGCGGTATCTGGAGTTTACGATGTCTGTGTGGTGGTGCAGGGCCGGCCGGTCTCATGCTGAGGTTTATATCCTTCTCCTCACTCCTTTGCATTGCTCTAAATACCAGATATCCTGTGGGGCTGAGTTAAGCAGACAGAAATCTTAGTTTCTTGGTTTGGTAACAGTGGCCCCCTAGAGGCTGCCGTTGAGTCCCCCATATCTTGTCGTGAGTCACAGTCGAAAAGAGGTCGAGGGGTGTCTCAACGATATCAGATCTATCACGGGTGGGGTACGGAGAAATGGGACGTTCAAGAGTGGAGTATCCGATGGAGAACCACTCAAGATACTCGATATGCCGTCACTTGTGGCCGATCGTGTTGGCATGTTAGACACTTATATCGGCATATATACTCTGACAGCAGTGAGCATCTTTTATTGAATAAGCGTTGATAACGTGGCGGGCAATTCTGCATTTTTTAGTTTTATACGGTTTCTTTCTGGAGAGGTTGTTGGCGCCCGTCGTTCTTAGCACTTATAACTGATGACCTGAGCGTCTTGGGAACGAGGCTGGGGTTTGGCGCTTTCTTGAAGGGTATCGGTTCGCTTATCGGGCCGCCAATTGCCGGTGCTATCATGGGATGCACGAGTAGCTACCAGGGCATGCAGCTTTTCACTGGGCTAGCTATGTCTCTCACCGTGGTCTTTGCCAGCCAGTTACGGATCCTGATCGCTCGCTACGCTGCGAATGCTAATGAAGAGTCCTTTTAGCTTTTATAGGCAGTAGCTCATTCGAAGAGAGCACAGGAGAAAACCGAGGGACATGTCAAGAGGCTCAAGTCAGTATGGAACGTGGCTCAAGAGATGACTACTGTACTATTCTGGTTCAAGATACTGACATCACCAATGTACGTTGTCAGTCAGCAAGGCAACTGGCAGATGAGGCGTGTAGCTGAATTTTCACTACTTTTGATATAAGGTTTAAAGACTGGCTACAATGCTCAAAATTTGCCTTGAACTAGTTGAGGCTCTGATACTCCCTTTGCGCTGCTATAGTAGCTGTTTATATCATAATGTCGCGACCAGACGGTTCTTCCCAAGAAAGCGGAGTCACGCCCCCCGTTGTCACCGTGAGTTTCTCTTACTTCTCACAGGTCGCTGACTTCGCCTTTGCGTACGGCACCCGCATATGATACGACTTCAGATAGCTGCTTATCAACTGGGTGTACCGGGATGGGCAAATCTTGATAGATGCACTTTTCCGTATATTGGAAGAATCATCCATCTTGCGCTTGCACATGTTTCTCCTGTTAATCGAATGCAACCGGAAGCGTTGTGCTTTCTGTGTTTTGCCGGTCAGCTGCTGCGGTCCCTCCCGGGCCGTGCGTGTCGCTTATCAAGATAGACGGAAAGCCAGCGCAGTCTTGATAGGAAAGTCCGCTGTAC
This sequence comes from Diaporthe ilicicola, assembly GCA_023242295.1. NCBI lineage: Eukaryota > Fungi > Ascomycota > Sordariomycetes > Diaporthales > Diaporthaceae > Diaporthe > Diaporthe ilicicola. The sequence continues at coordinate 79,537 of JALPVH010000218.1, forward strand.
GACCTGGGGTGCATTGCGGTGCATTGTGGAGCACTCCCACTTATCATTGCTCCTTTGAGATGGGACAAGAGTACATAGCGTGCGGCAGATAAAGAAGAGTAGATAAGTCGATCAGGTAATCGTTGCCTGGACAATTCCACGTCTGACACGCTCTCTTGGGTTCAGTCCACCCCTCATTTCAACCCCAACAGACTGCCCCAGGGTGAAGCCTAAGGACTTCGCAGAATGGCGCAAGAATTCGGCCCAGGCAACATTACGTCCACACACTCCTTGCCTCCAGGCACGGTCCATCTCGTCGATTTAGAAGGAACCATAGCAGCAAAGCACGCGGGTGACAAAGATGTGAGGGACATTGTTCTCATTCCAAGACCGAGTGATGACCCAGATGACCCCCTCAACTGGTCATTCCGGCGGAAGCTCCTCGCCACGTCGTGTGTCGTTGTTTACACCGTTCTTTTGGCCATACCCTCGAGCGCTGTGTACTCCGTTGTCACTCCGATACGGAAAGCGACTGGTCTTACCTTGGAAGACCTGAACAATGGCACCGGTATCATGGTAAGTTAGCAGGGAGCTGTGGATGGCTTATATTAAACGCTCTGGCCGTCAGAGAGCTGACAAGATTTAACGCCCGGCGACAGTTTCTATTCTACGGATGGGGCTGTGTCTTATGGCAGCCGCTGGCTCTGCAGTACGGGAAGCGTCCTGCTTACTTGCTTTCTCTTATTGCGAACATAATAATCATGGCAACTGCGCCGCTATGCACAACGGCTCGGACTTACCAGATTAGCCGTATCCTTCTTGGCCTTTTTGGCTCGCCTGTGGAGTCTCTCTGCGAGATTTCTATCACGGACATTGTAGGTCCGATCGAACAACAAGCATATGAGTCCTTTGTCATCAACACTGACCTGGATGACAGTGGTTCACGCACGAACGACCAAAGTATATGGCTTGGTACGGTTGGTCTCTCGCTCTGACCGGGAAGCTGGCTCCGATGATCTCCGGCTTCATCAATGGTGGCATGGGATGGGAGTGGACCCTGGTAAGTATGGCCTCAAAATTGGGTTCACGGTGAAGAGAAATTGACTTGAGTCATCCAGTGGTGGTGTGCTATATTCAACGGAATTGCATTCGTATATTGTTTCCTGTTCATGGAGGAGACGAATTATGACCGCAAACACGTGGAAGACACCTTGGTCGATGCTGAAGCGCCAACTTCAGAGACCGTTCAAGAGAAGACCAAGAGCCACAACACTAGAGACCCGGCAACGGCTGGCAATAGCCTTGATTCAAAGCCAGATCGACTGACACCACCGCTCAATGACATCGAAGAAGGCGAGGTCGCCAAGCCCCGGAAGAATTACTGGCAGAAGCTGAGCTTCAAGGACACGCCTCGACCAAACCGAGTTTTAGACATTGCTGTCGCGCCATTTAAAGGCTTTCTGTATCCTTCTGTGGTGTATACGGGTCTCATGTACGGCGCAAATAGTCTTGTTTGGTCCGGTGTCCAGAATGCCACGGCAGGAACTGTTTATACGACAATGTATGGGTGGTCTACAACGGACGTGTCCGGAGCATACGCTGCTGGCGTGATAGGGACTATCACTGGGTAAGACTTGATTTAATTCCCAAGCCTTCCGATATTGTCATAATCTCATCAGATCCGTACATTAACCTTCTGCCCCCTTATTCACAGCGGATATTATTCGGGAAAGGTGGGCCGCATGCTGACGGTGCGTCTCGCGCGGCGCAACAACGGCATCTCGGAGCCGGAGCACACTCTGTATCTCTTCGTGGCGTCCATGGTCCTCGTACCCTTTTCTCTGATTCTCTATGGACTCGGGGTTGTTCACCACATCCACTGGTTTGGGCTTGTATTCAGTCAATTTCTACTTGCCAACAGCAACGCGCTGTGCGTGTCGGCTGCTCTCAACTACGCCATCTCTTCGTACCGCGAGCTTTCCGGCGGTATGGTTGTCACTTGCGTACTCATTCGCAACACACTTAGCTTCGCCATCAACTACGCTATCACTCCTTGGCTCGAAGCCTCGGGATACCAAGATACATACATAACTCTGGCGGTGATCGGTTTTGTATGGAACGCCAGCTTATTTGGCATGGTTAAGTGGGGTAGGAAGTTTAGGGAGGCTACAGCGGAGAGGTACTGGAAGGATGTAAGAAGAGCGAGGGAGAAGGGTTTAAGTCATTAGATTAGCTGTTATAGTAAAGGTGTTTAGTATGCACATAGTAGCAAGGCACTAACATGTTGATGAACTGCCTTTCCTGTGTATGCTATAAAAACACATCTCAGGATCTATCACCTGCAGACAGCAAGGCAAACCAGCGAACCTAATTATTGGTTTATCCTTTCATAGCTTGAGACTACTGGGAGAAGGCTCTTTGAGGACCACGTCGACCTAATGTCTGCCTGAATGTTTTGGACAAGATGTCTATTCGGTCGCATGGGCTAAGGCGACTTTGGGAGACATCCCAACAGGCTTAGACTGCCCCTTGAGGTCCTCATTAACTTGGGCACTGGAGTGGCGTTCCACAACAGCCATGATACTGATTCTGTCGACAACGGCACTATAAGACTGATGGATAGAATGGTAATTGTGGTATCATCTCTCCAGTAAAAAGGCGCTGGTGACCTTTGCTGCCGACTTACGGCAAATGTTCCGGTATTTAGAGGCCGAGTCCTCTTTTGCCACTGGGTAGAAGTGCATGGGGCTACGGTATTACCGTTTAATCTAAATCGGGTGATGGGATGTTACACCCTACAAGCATCCACAGATGCAGCTAGTCTTATAGATATAGTATGTTAAATAAAAGCGATCGCTAATTATATACTAATATAACTTATATTTCTATATACCCCTCACTTTATAAAGATTTATTTTTAAGTTTAAAGAAAGTAATTTATTAAATAACTTTAAAACCTTTAAATATTATTAAAAATATTTTAATTATTAAGCTTTTAAAATTTAATTTTAAACTTTTTTATTAAAAGAGATATATTATAAAAATAAATTAATATAGTATAATAATTTAAAAAAATAAAAGCTTAACGCTTTATAAGCGAATTAAGGGCTTATAACTATTAAATAAAAGCGATCGCTAATGCTTATACACTAGTATACCTTCTAGGTTTTCGATTAAAGCCTTTACTTGGCGGCAAGCCTCATATGTTCTGTGGGCCGAGGCATTAAGATCTTCGGATCAAACGCAGCCCAGGTCTTAACGTAATACCTCCGCGCTGCCGCTTTCACGATTGGCCGTATCTGCTACGCCGCATTGAGGTCCTGAGCAGTAGACTACCCGAGCAGTGCGTTCCGGGCATGAGCCACTTCTGATGACTCAGCGAAGACATAATTAGAAATGGGGCATCTCAACCAACATCGATCTCGGCTGCCTTTAAACCTTGACCTCACAGGATGCTCTTTTCAACTTCTTCACACATCAATCAAGACCTTTCTTTTTCTTTTTATACAAAGAATCAACTATCAGCACTGATACGTGGCAGAAAATTTAAAACAACATCTGCGAACTCTACGATGGCATCTACCATGGCGGCTAAGCATGAGAGCATCGAGGTGGCCATAGATGCTTTTCTATGTCAAGAGAGCATAATCTTCCAATCTTCGTCATTCTTTCAGAAGAGTCCCAAAGGAACTGTGTTTCCCAGCCCAATGGAGGTCCGATCCGCTCATCAGAAGAGCATGCAGGGCCAAAATGCCTTGGATTTCCAGGCACCGCATATAGTCCGTTATCCTTCACTGGGACTCTGTGTCAAGTACAGCCAGAAGGTGCGCCTTAATGAAGCCCGAGCTCTATTCCTTCTCAATCGACATTTAGGCAAATCATTTGCAGCGCCTGAGATATACGGCTGGCAGAAAGATGGTGCTGATACTTTCATCTATATGGAGTTGCTTAAAGGAGAGCCTCTGGATGACGTCTGGCACTCACTCCCCGAGACAGACAGACAAATGGTCTGCAGGGAACTACATGCAGCCATATCAAAACTCGGAGCTCTTCGACAAGCCAAGGGACGTTCATTTCTCGGTAATAAGACCCTCTTCCCTCTACTCTCGACCCAATGCGCTGGCAACAAACTAACAATGCATGCACAAGGGAGCCTTAGCAAAGGGCCGGTTCCAGACCGCCTATTTGCAGGAATCAACCCCCTCGCTGGTCCTTTCGCCACGGTGACCGCTTTCCATGACTGGCTCACTGGGCTGAAAGGCGGCGGCTGGGACGAGCTCCACGGTCCTGGCATGTTGTCCGACGACTACAACATTCGGCTTGCGCATGGAGACTTGCACCGGTCCAATATCATCGTCCAAAGAGACTCCAACTGCAGATGGAAGCTCTCAGGAATTGTTGATTGGGAGATGTGCTCCTGGATGCCGGAGTACTGGGACTATTGCCGGGCCCGGTGGCCTCTGAACCCCGAAGAGAATGCTACCTTTGGAGAGGTCTATCTGCCCTGCATCTTTGGCGAGCAATCAGCCAAATATACCAACCTGTACAAGTACTGGCATTTTTTTGTGGACCGTTTGGCTGCCTAGGTACTGACTAGTAATAGTGGTGGGGCCTGTGTTTTATTCATAACTCCTGAACTCTACCAGGCGAACGGCGATGGGCACCAACAGGAAATGCACACTGTATGAATGGATAACAACGAATGCTTGAATGGTTTTTTTATCGTGTCCATGGCCACGAGGTGCGAGCGAGTGGAGTTTCGTTCCTAATGTGTTTCAACCATTATACATGAGCATAGGTCTCTCCATTTACAATTTGATGCAAGGGTACTTCCAAAGGCTTGTCACCGCCGTGGACTCGCTGGTCTCGATTCTTCGCCAGCAAACCGCCGTGCCGCGAAGGACTCATTCCAACCCACCGATGGTCGAATTCATCGGCCCATCATTTTGCTTGGTTCAACTTTATCCACAAGGTCAATGATGCTTTACCTGAAGAAAGGGTCAAGTATAGCACTAGCCGGCCACTTAAATTTGTAGAATGAATCCATCCAGGTGATAATTCAGAAAGGCGTAGCAATCAACTGCTTAGGAAATGTCCATGAGTCTCGCCCACAATGGCCATTTTGACGGCTTCAAGTGTCTCATATCCTGTAACCCGTAGCCGTTGCCAGTCCTCGTACGAGGTTGGAAACTGATCCTGATAGACTACAGCACACACAGTTTCAATAGACACGACTTGAGTACGAGTGTATAAAGTCTGCTTGATAGTAATGTCTCCAAATGAGCGATCAGACCATTCTACAGAACATTAGTTGTAGCAACAGTATCATCAGCTCCTCAGAAGACCTTTCAACCTTCCTGTTTGACACAGACTCCTTTATATATTATTTAGCATGCCCGTTAACAACGCTCCTCAGAAGGACTCCCCTGCTGTGCGGCCTAAATCTTCTAGCGGCTCAAGTAGCTGGGTTCATCCCGAAATCGCAGAAACACAGCAGGGGTACAACATGGGAGTGGATAAAATAGTCAACGCCTTGAGAGACACCGACCAAGACGTCGCTAGCATCGAAACCAGCGAAGATAACGAAGATGTAAGAGTCGCATTAGCCACTGGCCAAACAAGGAAGCGGGTGTATAGATCTCAAAGCATTCACGATGGCAAACGGCGCAAGACAGGCTCATCTAGAAAGGCCAAGAAAGAAGAGGCAGATAGATATTGTTATTGTGGGGGATCAAGTTCTGGACAAATGATAGGCTGTAATGGTCAAGACTGCGGGATGGAATGGTTTATCGAGTGTACTAACATCACGGCGCTGCCTGCAGAGGAGGAGGCTTGGTTTCGCAACGCATGCAAAGCATAGAATTCTACTTAAGGAATGATAGAAAGCTGTCAACGCTGATCCCGTGAAATGATGACAGGCTGCAGGAAAAACTCGCCGTCTACCTGGAACAAGACTCATAAAGTCGGTACTACTTCTGGCCAACAAGCAGATGAAACTTTGATTGGTGCAAAGATACGGAACTAACTGCCCAGGGTTCCTAAGGTATCACATTACAATATCGAGACAGTCACTACCACTGCATATGAACCGAAATAAGATACCCATTTCATGCTCTTCTGTCAGGCCAGGCATTGTACAGGCCCTCGGTGACCGTTACATCGCTAAAGCTCACAATGCCAGTTCCATCGTGAAAGAAGCTGATGTTTCTTGAAGTCTCATACCATGATCTATCGAAGTATTAGTATGTATTTCGAGGAATGCTTCACTCTTGTTTTCGCGGCGGTCGACCGATCTCTTACCTTATCCAGTTTCCAAGAGCAAACCTCCCATTGGCATGTATCTCGACAATGGAGTTGTCGACCACAATCATCAACTCCAGCGTTTCCATCTTTTCGTCCATACCTTCCACAACATCAAAGAGTCGCAACCTTCCTGACTCGTTCCTAACATCGATGCCGGTAGATGACTCCGCGGCGGCACTCGAATTGCTTCTGTCCACGATGACCGACTCGTTGGAAAATTGGTAGTAGATCGTGGTCGACTCGTATTCTGACGAGAGTATCCTAAATCCGGCTTTGAGATCACTCTCTCTTGCAGACTGAGGAAAGCTCAAGTTTGCCATGACGACAAAGAACTTGGTGTCTGGCGATTGGGCAAATGTGGTCAAGCCAGGGCTGCTGATTGTCTGGCCTGGCTCGATGAACGAGGTATTGCCAGCGAGTAACGCAGCCAAGGGTTCTCGCGCAATGTTCTGCTGCAGGGTCCTCAGCTGTAAGAGACCACTCGAAGTATCGTTGGCAGAGACACTCCAGGAACCAGTCTCTCTTGAAAGCTCGTTGTCGACGACGTTACTGATAGTTCCAAGACTAAGCTCGCGAGGCAATAGTAAAGCTCCAGTCCAGTTTTGTGCATCTGGGAAGCTTTCGGTTCCATAGAAGTTGCCCGTGAGCCAGACGTACGAGATGAATCGGTCAGGTGCAGCACTCTTCGTGGATGCCACCGAGGATGCGGGCAGGATTTTGCCGGCTGCGGCATAGGCTGAATGACCCCAGTCAAGCTTTCCTGCCATAGTTGGAGTGAATTTGGCCTGTCTAGTATCAGACAGGGACAGATTGCCAGCTGCCCACAGCATTTCTCTGTAATCAGATACCTGGGGCACAATTGGCTCGAGAGACCACTCGGCACCAAGAGTGACGAAAGTTTGGCCGCCCTCGTTGTACCCCTCCTCATCAAGAGTGAATACGTTGCCAGTTTCGAAGTTGAAACCCCACCGGCCGGCGAAGTCACCGCTCCCCCAAGTCGAGTTGGCAGTTTCGTGCCACCACTGGCCCATTTCTTCCCAGTATTGAAAATCTATATCGTGTTGGCGGTACAAGAATTGACTTGGGCCGTCACCGTGAACACCTCCCGAGATGACGACATACCAAGTTCCTTCTGTACCGTTGAGGAGGGTATCTAACTGTGCACTTTGGAACACGTAGGGGTCGCGGAATCCGGTCACGTTCACCGCAAATGGAGGGGAAGGGATGACAGGTCCCTGCTCCAATTTTGTGAAGTTCTTGCCCCCATCCCTCGACACTGCCAGGCTCTGCGTCTCGCTTCCGCGCGTGTAGACAATCGTCCACTGAATTGGCAGATACGAGACGGAGGTGTACAGCAACGTTGGAAGACCATTGATGCCACTCGGGATGACGGACCCGTCGAACACGGCTACAGGGTCATTGATACCGCCAGCCACGACGAACGGGTCGCCATTTGCATTGAGATCCGTGTAGGTGACGAGATCGTCCGTAGTAGCTCCGGATCCGCCGTTGAAAAGATAGCCAACATGGAAGACGCCCGTCGACGGATCCGTGTAGTGCATGCATGGATCGCCGATCTGGCCGAAGGGCGGTAGCACGTGGGCTTTCGGCCTCCAGGTCGAGAACAGTGAGGTATCAGTGAGCGTTGACAGGTTGGGGGGCGCAGAATTGTAGTCGAGTTGCCCAGCTGCCCAGGAGGCCATGCTCAAAATGACTGCCGACCTCATCATGACAGCACAGCCAGCGTATCAAGTCTGTCTATGAGGTGAAGATGAGCAGTTCAGATGGCCCGACCTAAGGCGTCAGGAACAGGAAGAGGCAATGCATCGAGGCATCGTGAGATTTTTACTATACCGCTACATTATCGCTCCGATAATCAACCGTATAGAGGGGGTTGGATCCATTCTTACTAGCCGAGTTGGGGTAAAGACCTATACATCCATGGGAGTAAAGTCGGAGACGAGAGCCATGTGGGGGGGAGTGGAGACTCGAATTCCTTTATCCTCTTCAAGATTGGCGGGGAAGCCCCCAGGCTAGAGGAGATGAAGAAATTATAATTGACAGTAGAGCTCCGAACTATTCCAGCCATTAGTAATAGCTAGCCCCAACTCCATTTATTGCAACTTAAAGTACAGAGTCTTGCTTTCCGTTTTGCCCGTCCCTATTATGCCACTCTTACTCAACTTTAGGCTCGTATCCTCAACCTGGGTCCTCTGATTGTTTCTATAGTGTGGCAAGATAGTGTTGGCGGCAAAAAAGACATGTCCGGGCCCAGCGATCCGTTGGCCGTCAATATAAAGCTCCCAACCGTACTGTGCCGTCTGAACTGCGCCAACGGGCGGGTTGTCGGCATCTAGAGGACTCACCTCGTTAGTGAAATCTAGTACTGTGGTTGCACAAAAAACCATGCTAATGATCAAATTTTACCCCAAATGATCTCTAGTGCAACATTGAAATGCACGAGTGACGTTGCTCCTCGTAGCGGCCAGCATCCGCCTCCAAATTTGAAGAGCGTTACCTCCCCTCGTGGCCCTAGAGGTGCATGGCTTTGGAGAAGGACTCTGAGATTCCAATTGCACGAAGCAGGTTAAGCCTGGAAAATATGGGCAATGAGACGTTGACGATCATAATGTGTACTGCAAACATAGATATCCCACAATCCTGCTTCCAGCAGACATGCACATGTGGGCTTGAACAGCAAGCACTTAGGACCCAGAATTATCTCATTGGCTTTATGACTTTTCACGACGAATATTGTAGGATATGGACTCCTAGTAAACAAGACATTACTACTAGATTAGTGTGTACTTATATCATAATTTATCTTACTTTTACCTTGACCAAGTAATTGCCCCTGAAGCCCTAACAAAGATTGGCACTCACACACCTGTGGTTTCAAAGAGCACATTGCGTGTGGCATTCTCTGCTTCAAGTTGGGAAGCTTAGTTATCTTCTCTGAATCTTGTTCTATCAGAAATAGCTGTGCTCTACATGGATGGTATACCAAGGGGGGTATTCCCATTCAAACACGCAGGCGAGGGAAGCATTGCTCTGGTATTGCAAAAGCTTTGGAGGTCCATGCTTATTACAAAACCACCTCCCTCAAGCATTCAATATCATACCTTCTGCAAACTTCAACACGTCTTTGTCAGGTACTGTAGATGAACAGATAAGGAGGTTTCCTTCTCAATAAGACGAATTTGTATGCTGATTCATCTAACCTGTGTAAGGAGAAACGTTTGCCTTGCCGCCATTCTACATCTTTGATGACGCCGCCGTCGACGTCACCGAGCTGCGATGTGCTTTTGAGAAGCAAATGGCTCAGTCGGGCTCTAGCTCGCTTAGACGTTGCCAGGGTGCATGAACGGAAAGCAGTTCATCGGCTTGACGTGACATTCAGTGACATGTGTTCTAGCGGCGGCGGTGCAATAGCTGCCTCCGCGACTGCTGCCCTCGCTGTGGAGAAAGAGCATTCAAACGCTAGAGGTAAAGAAAGCACTGGCGTTGTTGCTCCGAGCTGTCATGACCGCTATAGACTACGGCGCAGGCCTGCAAGCTGAGAATTTCAGCTGGCGAATTAAATAATTTTGGGCCTGGCTGCCCACTTCCGAAGTAACCTGTGCCACGGTAGGTCACTATCAAAGCGGAGAAACTCGTCGGGTCGTAGTGCCACCAACTGGCGAACAGAATCGACATATGCAGAAGCTTGTCTCATCTCACGCACTCATTCTTCCTCTCAACCACCACTTCCCATAGTGCCTCCGCGTTTTAGCGTCACATGTAGACAGAATGGCTACATAAAAGCAACACGAACCTTTCTCTAACTCCCGCCATAACTACCGGCGGCTGTGGGTTTCTCGGGGCTCTTCTAAGTTAGTCGAAACTCTTCTCGACGACCCCCATTGTCAAGTGCATGTCCTCGACATCGAAATTGACCGCAATCAAATGCCCGGTGCCACTTACCACATCTGCGACATCACGTCTGCCGATGAGTTGAACTCTGCTTTTCTCGAGATCAAGCCCAAGGTCGTCTTCCACGTCGTGTCCCCGGATCGATTCCCCTGTCCCACGATCATGGCCGCTTCCAGCGCGTCAATGTCGACGGCACGCACAACCTTCTTCTGGCCGCCAAAGCTACCCATACTCAAGCGTTCGTGTACACCTCTACCTTGTCGGTCGTTCATAATCACGTGGACAACATGTTGGACGCCGATGAAACACTACCTATACTTCAATACCCGGCACAGAAGAAGGTCTACACCTTGATCAAAGTCGCAGCCGAAGACAAAGTTCTCGCGGCTAATCGGGCAGACAGAGACGCATTCTTGTTGACAGCAATCATGCACCCGGCGTCTACTTTCGGCGAACGGGATTACCTCAACTTCTGGTGCCGTCGGCACGAAAGCCAGGGTCGGACGAGCGAATGTGCAGATTGGAGACGGCAAGACCTTGTTTGCGTACACGTATGTTGGCAGCCTTGTCGACGCGCACATCATTGATCCTAGATTCCTAGCAGGTGAAGCTCTCGTCCACGCCTATGGGAAACCACCACCCTCACCCGAGTCACGCATTGACGGCGAGGCCTTCTTCATAGGTACGAATGAGGAAGACCACGACTGGGGGTTTTTGGTTTATCAGCGAGCCGTAGCTGCGTCCGTGGGGCACCCCGTGAAGAAGGAGGATATTAAAATCATCCCTCTGACCTTGGCTTTGCTTATGTGGTCTGTTTCTGAATGGTGGGTATGGGCCAAGTCTCTTGGAAAGAAACAGTCTGTTTTAAGCAGGCAAACTGTGCGCTATGCCTGCATTCATCGGACTATGAACTGCGGCAAGGCGAAAAGGGTGCTAGGATATAGGCGAAAGATCTTCATGTCCGAAGCCATCAAGAAAACGGGTGCCTGGTTCATCCAGGAGGCGGATGGTGCTAAAGAGCGAAAGAATGTCTGAGGCCCTGGGGCATAGTTCTTTTTGCGCCCAATGCCACGCAAGCTGTGCCTTGTTGTAAGCTAGATGGCATAAAATCAATTCTTACATCCTGCTACACTAAAGAGATTCTTTCTCACCCCTTCCTAAGTCTTGATTAGAGGGCATGTAAGATGTTAAGAAAGCCAAAGTGGCAGGCAGTTATGCAGCCGGGCAAAGGACATGTACGGATAGCTTAACTCGATCACGGATAGACAGGACGCTTTAAAAATTGCAAGGAGTCTAATTGACGAGAAACTCACAAGTCCATAGCGCATGTGAAATCAAATCCATGATATAAATGTAGTCTGTCGTGAGATATCAAGTTTATATTTCAGGAGATGCATAGCACTAGTCAATCATTTTGGAGATTGTTCCGACAAAGTTGACCGCTGGAGGCAGCACTGCTGTCCAGATCTGGTGATAACGCTCAGTGAACGGAGGAGCCGCGGGCTGTGCAATGTTGAAGTGCATCAAAACGCGGTTGAAAAGGTGGCTACCATTCCCTGCTTGTAGATCGCCATCTCTAGCAGTCATCCATGCCCAGCTCTGTATGAGAACATCTGCACGGCTTCAAATGCGGCCGCTTGTTCTAGCGAGACGGCGCTGATATAAATAAGATAGGCTGCGAAGAACCAGACAACCTCGCCCAAATCATTTCGCTGTTTTGCGTCGCAGTCCAACACACCGTATGGATACCTAGGGATGCAAGCACAAAGTATCCAGTCAGGCCAGTATGACGTGCAAGCAAGCGCAAAATATGAAACCTCGATGGTCACACAGAATGGTTTGAGGTACATAAGGATATGCTGTCTTAAAAGTAGGTTTCATAAAGGCATGCAACAGGCAAAAGAAAGTTTGTTTGAAGGAGTCAGACGAGTCAGACAGCTTTTAGGCATGGTCTGGCCTCAGCGACTAGCATCTCACTCCTCCTAGTCTTGGCGTAGAACCGCAGCATGTTTCGAGATCGCTTTGAAGGTGAAGTTAAAAGGGCGAGCACGAATCAAAGGAGATTACTACCCGGCCCAGTCCTTGCTGCCATCCCAGCAATGTAACCATACATATGCGGCTGGGACCGCGGACATTATATCCTCACCAAAGAGGATGAAAATTCCTTGCAACTGGCAACCACTAGTGTAAACCTAGAGCGCCGCGCGCTGGTTGATACTGAGCGCGGTGGGCGAGTGCATGCTGAGGTGTTAGCCACAGCTCCGTTTATCGTTAAAAAGGAAACACTTCACGCAAATTCATGACAATAATGCCTTTAAATGTTGTAACATTGTAACAAGTGAATCCCAGCTCTTCGGTCAACAAATTAGAGCACCGGAGGAGCAGCTGAGGGACCGCGTCTCGCACTCAATTAACCTTTCTAGGGGTCATCTGAACTCATTCAGTTGCGTACAACCCCGAAGTGTGCTAATCGGATGAAACGCTGCTCCTATCTAGTGCTTATAGGGTTAGCAGGTTTCTCACCCGGCACGTAGATGGTTCTGGAGATGTTGTTTTCTGGAAGCCCATAGATATTGATAGGGTGAGACTGGGCACTTCAATCCGGTCCCGTAAATACAGTCCCCTGCACAAAGCTTGATTTCGCCCCTTGCAGTAGAAGCGCCAGCTCGAAAATCAAATTGAGCCCTGCTAAATTGAGCAACGTTAATCCCCAATGATATTTCTGGCTTCGTGCACATGTTACCGTCATCGATGATTACCTCTGCCATTCACACTTGGCGAATGTGTCAATTTCATATTTCCAACATCATTTCTTCGGTCTGAGCTGCCATACAGACCTATGCTACCCTCCTCACCCACTAGACGGCGCCGTGATTCGAACGAGATGACCGAGCGACACTCGTATACCCTTTTGAGCGCTGTCGACGAAGGCGAAGAGTTCAAGCCCCCAGCCGATGAGGTAGAGGGACACTCACCGGCGGAGACAGAAGAGCAAATATTCCCCGCTGGATCACTGGGTCGGAATGGCTTGAGGGGCTTGTTGCAAACTCTCTCCTTGCTGGTGCCAAGCTTCCTGGAAACAAAGGACAACGAGGCAAAGCCGCTTCGTTCGACAGCTTGGTTAGGTACTGCGAACTTACTAGTACTGATCATTTCGGTTAATGGGACTGACATGTTTTTCTAGACGGTCTGCGCGGAATTGCAGCGCTATGTGTCGTATTTGTACACGCTGGTCAGGTGTGGTTCTCCTGGGACATCGAGTTGGCATGGACACCAAACCCACCTCGTCAGTGGTGGTTGTACCAACTGCCCATCTTACGACTCGTTGTATCGGGGTTCGCTCCAGTCTGCGTCTTCTTCGTGGTGTCCGGCTATACCATTTCACATCGCTTTCTGACGTTGGTCCGCCGAGGGCACTTCGAGGAAGCAGGCTCGGCCATCGCATCATCCATCTTCCGCCGCCACACCCGCCTCTTTTTGCCGGCTGCTGTGGTCAGCTTCGTCACCGCCATGATGACCTATCTCAACATGTTCCCTGACCAGGGGCTGCCCGGCGTGGCCTGGCCAACGAGAGTCCCGCCGCACTTTGACAGCCTGTGGGGCCAGCTCGGGCACTACATCTACGCCGAGGCATTTACCACCGACCCCATCGGCCAGCCTCATATTCGGGGCGATTCCGTCGGCCGGCCGGATCCTCCATATGACCCTCACCTCTGGACGCTGCCGATCGAGTTTACTAGCTCCATGGTGGTGTTCACGTTCCTAACGGCCTTCACCCGGGTGCACAACAAAGTCAGGATGCTCTTTGCGATCGGCCTGGCGGTCTATCTCCAATGGGTCTTTGTGTACTGGGGCATGTTCCTGTTCCTGGGTGGCATGTTCTTGTGTGACCTGCATCTCGAGTTTGAGGACAGGCTGTGGTGGTTCTCCCCAAGATCTCACGCACAAGACCATGGCGGATCGTACTTAGATGGGTTTGTACCCCAGCCAGCGACACGAAGCAACACGGCGTACCGCGTCTTCTTGCGGGCCGTAGGCCTCTTGGCATTCTTGCTCTCGCTGTGGCTGCTAAGTACGCCGGAAGACCTAGAGGAAGCAATTCAGGCGCCCGGCTACGTGACACTAACATCCTGGGTTCCGCCAAGATTTCAAGAGGCACTTGTGATACCGGTCGGTGCGGTGCTGACAGTGCTTGTCGTCGACCAGGCAACATTCCTACAGATTCTTTTTACAAACCGGTTTTCCCAATACATGGGGAAGATCTCTTTCTCACTTTATATGGTTCACGGACCACTCCTTTACTCACTAGGCTTGGTCCTAGGTCGATGGAGTGTGGCTCTTGTCGGTGGTGAAGACTCTGACGCATCTTATGTATTCGGCATCTTCTTGGCATTTATCCTATGGGCGCCTGCGGCCATCTACATTTCTGACCTTACTACCAGGTTTGTAGACACAAAGGCTATAGAGTTATCTAAATGGGTGTATCGGATGCTCTTAAGGAAGGAAGAATAGAATTAGAGCCTGATAATTCTAACGTCTGCTATTAGCCTGTTAATTGTTATATGCTATTTACATACTTTTTTATACGTGCAATGTGTACATGTACTTACTAGGTTAGCCTAGGTTAAGATTTATGTATAATTTAGATTGCGGCTACGAGAAATTATCCTTTAAAATTCTATAATCTATTTTTTTTAAAGAAAAATCACCCAGAACTTACCTAGGACCCGTAGGTAATTTAATCCCTATAATTACCCACGGGTCTTCTGGGTAAGTCCTGGGTATTACCCACGCGTGGGCAATTCCTGGGCCTAGGCCTACGATCGGGATCATGATGGACAAGCACCGCCTGATGAAGAACTGCTGCACCATCGCGCCCGCCCTCTACACTTCGGTCGCGCCCAGGGACTGGCCCGGGGTCAAGGACCCGACCACAGAGTACCGGGCGAAGGCGCTCGCAAGGACGGACAAGAATGAGGTCCCGCTCACGAATGCCGACGACTGGGAGCTCATGAGGGAGCACTAGACCGGGAGGGACCTCATAGCCGTGATCGAGACCCTGATCATGAGCGTGAAGGCGATCCCGGAGGTCGTCGTACACCCGGGCTCGCAGATCGTCCAGATCATGTGCGTGCCCTTCACCACGAACATGGACGGGCAGGCGGTCATCTGCATGACCTCGATCGGGGGCGTGACCCACATCCCCAACACGTGGGAGAAGCTCGGCGGATTTTTGAAAGGGATCGTGCTCATGAAGTACGTCAGGTGCAGGATGACGGGCATGAGGGAGGCCAAGACCGTGGCGAAGTTCACGAACGAGATGAAGTACGAGGATATAGTTGAGAGGAGGAACGTCGACGAGTTTAGGAACGCATTCGGGCCCTCCATCAGCTTCAACGCCTAGGACGCGTACTTATAGACACCTCCCGAAGATTGTTAAATGAAACGCTTAGTCTATTAGGCTAGCTATAGTCTAAACTATAGGGGAAGTGCCCCTTATATATAAACATATCTAGTTTACTACTAGAAAGCAGTAAGAAATAAGATATCCTGTATTTATAATTAATATAGCCGTCTAGAATAATTTAATAAAAATCATGTCTAGAAACACGTTTATGCCGCCTCTATTCGAGTCTATAGCCGTACTCTTATAGAAGTCGAGAAATAAGCAGAAGTTCTCCCTTAAGTCTATAGATATAGGCGGGAACAAGGGGTTCTCCACCTTTAAAATCGCCTCTAAGGTCGGGTCTTAAGGTCTTTAAGCAAGTATATATATAAGGCTATAACTTACTATATTATATCTATTAAACCTCTTAATATAATAAAATATAAAATTTTTAGCTATTAATAAAAATATAATATAATTAAAAGGCTTTTAATATAATTTAATATAATATAATATAACTTTATAAGTTTTTATAAAAAAAGTTTAATAAAAAGGTTTAAAGTAAAGCTTTAACCGAAAAAATATTTATTTAATTAAATATTTTATTTAATCTCGATAAAATAATAAAGGGTAATTTATTAAAATTAAATAAGATAAAAAAAAAGAAAAAAAAAGAAAAGAATTTTTTTTTTTTATAATATTATATTTAAATTTATTATATTATATTTATTAAATATTTTAAAAAAATAAAATAAACTTATTTTATTTATTAATAAAATAAATATAATAAATTTATTTATATTTATTATATTATATTAAATAAATTTAATATAATAAGTTATAACTTTATATATATAAACGCTTAAAAAGTTAATTATATTTATAAACTT